>SCHK01025911.1:414-14796 GCA_004124795.1 Poropuntius huangchuchieni
CATAAAATAACATTCAAGATTAAAGTACATGGGAAGTTGTTGTGATGCTTTTTCAAGGTCTATTTTTGAAGACACTAAGTAAACCTGATTGAAACTGGTTAGTTAGCAAACACCACAAATTTAATAGGCTTCCAAAAAATTTGCCCATCTTATGTAATCTTAAATAGTAAAAATATAAGAATTCTGTCTATGTAACTTCTCAACCACTAATACTACATACTACGCTGTAGAAGAAACAGTACAAATCAATCAACGGTCCAATCCAAAACGCATCTGTTACTGTTCAAACATGGGTCAAATCATGAAACAGGCTCACCTTGTTTAATATTAATCAATGACTCATAGAGGCGGGCCACAATCAGCTACTTTAACCTAGTTAAGTTTAGCTAATTAGAGCCACACAAACAGTTCAACATGAATGTAGCATGACCAGCTTCTGGAAGCCCCTGTGCTTTAAGCAGGTCGCAGCTGGTGCAGCAAACAGGGCATAGCCCACGACAGGGCCGGGGAGGCACTGATATGCAGCATTAATTATTTACAGCAGTAGGGAAGGAGAGGGCCAGTCAGCCAGGCAGACTCTGAACAGCCTGCTGCTGTTCCACGCTCAACATGAGCCGTGTCAGACCTCCACTAATCAACAGCACTGCGGAGGCACAGAGAGATAATGAGGAACACTGACACATTTCTCAATCATTCCCTCCCATTAGCAGCTCTAGAGCATGTTAAAGATGCAGATGATAGGTGTTAGTGGATGACCAATCAGAGGCATTTACTGGTGGGCTAAACATTGGGGAGGTTCTAAAATCATGCCCCGCCCCCACCCCATCTCCATGCACTGTAATAGACCTTAGTAGGGTAGATGGCCTAGATAATTTGATGTGAACGGAAATTAGGCTATCAATTATCCAGCCAATTAAACATTAAAAATACATCTTTTTGTCCACTGGAAATTTCTGGTAAGACACATTTCAGTGGTTTCTCAGCTGAACGATCGACAAGAAGGTGGGTCACTAATATATGAGTACCCATCTACTTTGAAACATGTGCCAAATTCTTAGAAATGTGCTCTTTGGATTCATATTGATTATAAAAAAATAAATAAAAAAACAAGAAAGATTTCAATTGAATTACTCTACAAAAATCATGTGGTGTAAAGATAAAAATATCATGAATATTTTCCTGGAATTTATTATTTTTAAAAACATTTTCAAATTAATATATTTCAAGTAGGCTTTGCAAATACGATCCATTAATTAATACACATTACATTTTTTGGCTACATGATACTACATGATATCTTTCAACCTGAACTTAGTTTTACTTGTCATAAGAAGCTCAAATTATAGCAGTTATTTTAAGGCGACTTACTGACCTTGACATACAGTAATGAGGGTTAACAAGGGCCCTCTCTACAATATTATAGCTATTTTATGATTTATGCTTTATTTCCCTGCATGTATGGAAAAGAGTCATTAGAATGCCTCACGTTTTCTAAAAAAAACCCATTATATTCTTAAAGATTAGTTCACTGAAAAATTAAAATAGTCGGTTTAAACTTTTTAAACTGTCAAATTGGAAGCTCATAAAGAGATTGTAAAAGAAATCCATATAAATTGAGCGGTTTAATCCAAGTCTTCTGATGAGACACAATTGCTTTACATGATGAACAGACTTAATCTAGGCTTTTATTGACATAAACATTGATCAAATGGACATACATGGAGCACATCAATCACGGTAAACAGAAGCTCAAACATGCTTGATTGACGCACAACAACCAATGAGGTTTTTTCTTGTGTGTGTCAAGCAAGTACTGTTGCATTTACCATATTTTATTCTTATGGAATTGGATAGACATGAAAAAGTGAGTAAATTTTCATGTTTGGATATACTGTCCCTTTAACCACTCTTTGGCAAACCAAACCAAATCAACAAGAGAGTTCCAAGTCCTACACCTCATCATTTTGTACGCAATTTCTAATCATGACATATTTCCAGAGAAGTACATAACATTCCTTATATACCATCTCAATTGTACTCCGAGTCTTTTTCAAGTACTACATTCTCTAGAGGAAAGACAGAGACCTCCATCTCTTTACCCTGCCTATCGTTTCTCGCCATAAACAGATGTGCCAGCCTGTAACACTCAACAAAGGAGGAGGAAAAGAGAATGAGGCAGCGCAGAGAACTTCCACTCTCCAGCATCCCGAGCGCTGACAGCCTCCTGTTCTCTCCTCCAGCGATACCATTTAAAGTCCGCAGGGATGACTCCCTACTGGAAAGCTTTGCTGCCATCAACAGAACTGAGAAGAGACTCTCTATCTGGGACAGTTGGAGGGTTATAGGGAGATTTGTTTGTTTGTGATTCAACAGAACTAAAAATACCATGTTTGATCACTGACACCAAATGAACATCTAAAGACTCGTGTTCGGGAGGGTTTACTCATCCAAACAGAAAAGAATCGCATTCGATCGCTTCAGTCCCTGAAGGCAACAACATCAGGGATAAAAGTTAAACTGCAGCACCAGCATGTGTTTCGTTTCCGGTTCTGACAACCAGCGTCTAAACCTAGCTTCTAAACTAGCTCGACTAAATCAAAAGTGCTGTGCTGTTCAGTCAGCTTCACCAGTACAAATTTTTAATGGCTATGCTAGGTTATCAGTTAGACTAGCACCAAAACAGCACTAATAAACTAGCTGTTTTTTTGGCTTTAGAATGGTGAGTTTTAACCCCTTATATTATATTGTGGATCAACTGGACACATTGATATCTGAGGTGTCAAAATACTGATTAATCTATAACTTTTTTTTCATTTTGGGTCATGAACATGCATTCAAATTGTTTAAACTCTGATGTGTTGAAATGTGCATCCAAAATGTACATTTTTATGGTTAAAAACAATGTTTTATCATTTATTTAGTCATTTTCTCAACTAACCTCTAAAGGTATTTCCATTTAGTTATGCATTTGGCAGATGCTTTTATCTGAAGAAACATACTCTTTGCTGAAGGCATACATTTTTATCAGTTCATGCTTGTTAAAGGGATAGTTCACCCAAAAATTTAAATTCTGACATTAATTACTCACCCTCGTGTCGTTCCAAACCTGTTAGACCTTCGTTCATCTTCAGAACACAGATTTAGATATTTTTGATGAATTCCGAGAGCTCTCTGATGCTCCCATAGACAGCAAGTATCCTAACATGATCAAGGCTCAGAAACGTAGCAAGGAGATCATTAAAATAATCCATGTCACATCAGCGGTTCAACCGTAATTTTAAGAAGCTACGAGAATAATTAATTTTACTCTTTTACATTTTTTTTTTTTCCCCATAGAGAATTGTATTAAATCCAGTTAGGGTCAATTGGACCTGCACCATAAAAAAAAATAAATAAAAAAAAAATAAAAAAAAATATACCCATAATTTGAACCTAACACAATTTAAAAGACGACATTTTAAAGTTCAAACTAACTTTACTAATAAACCAATTATTTTTAACACTGAATATGATCAAATATTTTTAAAGGAAAGGTGACATTTTACGCTTTGAAAGTAGCTTTAGGAAAATACATTAACATTTTACTTCTGCAGTAGAATAACCGTTCAAAGTTTATTTATACAGCTTAAACCATTGACATACATTCTGAGTCTAAAGCTGGGTATTATGCCAACAATACTAACAGTCTGTCAAAGCTGTGCCGAAAATGCTGTCTACAGCTGTAATACAACATATAAATATGCGTGGAACTTTAAATAATTTGCCCCTTTCGATTAGCTGTTGTGTATGCTTGCATAATGCATGGGCATCACTCCATGCATCCTCCATACAGCTATAGCTGACAGAGAAAAAAAATGACCTTAAAACTGGGTCATGGCGATTCACTGTATGTGACGCACTACATAGGCATGCTGGATAACAGGTGTGATGGCAAACAATGCTAATATTATTTTGCCCTTCCTAAAAAGGAGTTTACAACCAGGCTAATTATCCTGAAGCCTAATTTTTTTCTTGCAGACACACACAAAAACTGACAATTATCCCTCATGATCTCGTGTAAGCACAGGCGTTCCTTGTTGGTGTAATCTTATCATTAGACGCACTGACGTGACTACATCACAAGTCTCACAAACAATGACATACCAAAACCTCCTTTAATGTCTACTTGTTTGGGCCTGGAGTTCATGAGATCATCAAGTCATGCCTGGATCACATTAACCTGCGAAGATGAGTGTATACAGATATACCTATACGTATATTCTTGTACCATCGTTGCAAAGTGGAGTAAACCTGTTTGGATTTGCATCACCACAAACCAGAGCAGAACTGTCTTTTAGAGGCGAGGAAATATGTACATACACCCACACTAGTAATGATTCAAAAAATCAGTTGACTTTGCCCCACTGATGAAGTTGTCAGAGAGCCCTTGGTGTGCAGTATGCATCTGCGGATGGGTTGGATATCAGTGGAAGAGACAGTGCCTGCCTGACAGGAGACTGACAGTCTGGGTTCTTCAAAACGCAGAGACGACAACACTAGAATTGAAAAGAAGAACTAAAAATCCCCAGACCTTACGGTTTTTGCAGGCAGCAAGTACGGCACTCCACAGATCATTAGTATGAACTGATCGTGTTCAGATCTCAAGCTGTGATTCTCCAGATTAAGTTTGAACTGAACTAAAGCTCCAAAATTCAAAGAGACAAGATTTGATGGGCTAGTGACAAAGAAGAGTGTCCAGACAAGGGAAAGAAACAATCCTTTAAAATCTAGTTTAAAACACATACAGAGTATATGTAAGTGTAACGTTTGTATTCATGTTGGCTTTGAAAGACAATTTCTCAACAAAAGTTTAAATGGAAAGACTGTTATGTGGTGTAACCAAGTTAAAACTAATAACATTTTCCTTACAGCTTGAGAACCTTATACTTTTCAAAAAGGTTTTTAAAAATTGTCAGAATAAAATGTATATATTTTTTAAAAATGTCATTAACTATTATTTTATAAATATCAATACATTTTTTGTGAGTTGCACCACATGACCTATCACCATAAAAGGATCCTTGTTTTTTTTAAATATCTATGGTTTTAAACCATATAAACATTAAAAAATGTATTACAAATATGATAACACAAATGATAAGATAACTTCCAAAATAGCCCCCCAACACACACACAAAAACTATACATTAAACAAATATCCTTATATTGTTTATTCAATTAATTCCAGAAGAACTTAATAATATTAGAGATAAACACCAGATATTTATATTAATACCAGGAGTTTTGGCTAAAAGACTTCTTTAGTACCAACAAAAAATAAATAAATAAAACATTTTGAGAAAAAACAACATGGATTTTAATTCATTATAGAATAAGTGCATTCATTGTGTATTAAAGTTAAAGTACTTGCTAAACTGTCATCTTAAAATGCAGAAGATACACTATAGTCTTGAGCCTCCAGCTCCCAACTGTGGGATGGGATACTGTGGAAGGTTAACACTGCGCCTACCAAAAGACAGAGAGCTAAACTTGCCAAACAAAGCCCAACAGACATCTCAAGAGAGCAGCAGAGGAGGGAGCCTCAATCCATCATTCTCCTGGAGTAGACAAAGAGGCAGCTTGCACCAAAGCTTCATGTGCCATCCCTGTAATCTTGTGGCTTGAAAAGCTCAGAGGGATCAAGACTGGTGACACACCCTGCGCTTGTAGGGCCCTCAAAAATGGCGAGGGCACCGCTTCTGCATCGGTCCAGGGGTCTTTGAAGGGTTTGCATAATGACTAGCCTTGCCGTAAAGAACAATGTCCTTGCTTGACCCTCCTATACGGACCGGAGCGTTATTCAAACCGAAGGGAATTGCATCATAATCATAAGCTAAACCCCGCCACGTAAATCCAACCTTCGCGCTCATCTGATGGCACCGAGCCCGAATCCAGCTCGAAGGTGAAATGACTTAAATATCTGGGTGGGGGGTGGTGGTTCGCAAAGCCAAAATACACAAGAGTGTGTGGAGCTGTTGCGAGCAACCCACAGCTATTACCCAACATTACTGATTACAGTGTGGAGAGATCCCTAAGGCCGATGGGGATCGTGGTTATGCAGAACAGATGGGCCTTTATTAGCAGCGAGTGTCTGAGGGAGATTTGCAGGAGATTCGGTGTTTACAGCCTCTTCAGCTGACGATAACGAGCCCGAAGACGAAACGTCAGCGAGTGAGAACGAGCAGAGACAGGAAGTGAAGGAAATGAAACCAATCAGTGCTGTTGGAGAATATGTGAAAGACTTGAAAACAGTCTAGCAAGGAAACGCAAAAAACAAGCGGCGGATGAGAAGGGGGTGGGGATGGCAGCGAGCTTACGACTGAGATAGAGAGAGAGCAAGAGAGGAGGAGGAGGAAGAGGAGGAGGAGGGGAGATCGACATTCTCTCCTCCCTAGAGCCGCAGGCCTGGTCTCCAGCCACTGTCCCAGATGGCTTGACTGAGAGAGGGAAAGAGAGATGTTCCTGCCACTCATAAGCTCTACAATTACGGAGAACGTAATGGTCTTAAAGTACCAGCATCAAGCAGGCCCAAAAAGCCAACGTCCATTTACCGAAGCTGATCATATTCATGAATCTTTTAAACTGACAGCCACTTCAAGTTGCCACAGGGAAAGCGCTGTATAATAAACACATTAAGTGGCAAACGGCGGATCTGGAGCGGCTCACGGGCACGGGACGCTCGCGGCTGGACGCGAATGGATTTCCCTTATCTGTCCATCAGAAGTGTACTGTTTGCTCGAGCGTTGAGCCTGTCGGTACATTTCGAAATGCTGGGTTAACTGTATTCCCATAACTGAAAGTGTAACGGAGAGTGGGTTAAATGTCTGATGTGTATTGATGGGTTTTGGGTTACAAGAGGCACAGATGCAGTGAGAAAAATCAATAAACTTCTTTAGTGCATGCTAGGTGGGAGGGTCCACATTGTGCAGCTGACAAACCGAGCTCGGAAGATTAGATCGCCGACAAGCTTAAATACCACCTCCGGGTTTTGTCGAAAAATTCTTGTGTCCCAGCCTCTCGGAATTAATTAAAAGGAAGAGTTTACGGAACAAGGGTATTGTAAACAGCTCACATTGATGTTCTAATACAACAACTTAATCTACACTAAATAATATTGAACATTAGTTGAGCAAGATGTCTTTGCCACATCGAGAAACTAGTTGTATTTTTTAGAGGTTTCTGTAAACACAAATGTTTACCAGCCCAAACTAGTTCAGGAAAGCATAAGTGCTGCAGATTTTTCCATTGGCTTTGGGTTATTATAGAAAAGAGGCTCTTTGACCAAAAGGTTCATGATTCTTACATGTTCAGTCAGCAGAAATAAAACAGCAAAAAGTTATAAATGAACTACACCATAGTCATATGACTTCAACGTCCATCACACAGAGTTGCTGACAACTCTTTCAATCTCTATTTAAAATCTATAATTAGGAAAGTTTGAGTTAGAGTAGTTTGCAAGAGTGCAAGTATAAACGCAATAAGGCTGTAAAATCAGACAAGTGAGTAGATGAGTTTTCCTGTACAGCGTTGTGACATTCATTGTCCCTGACAAGCTTTGTAGTACCATTTAGCCACTTTTTAGCAACTGCCTTTTTCATGATATTGAATATTATAGAATAGATTAATTTATAACCATAGACATGTATAGATGCCCCAATGGACCGCTCCAGACACGTAGATGAGGCTGCCATCTTGGAATGGTGAACTTGACGTCATTCACCATACTGTAGGTTTGCACAGAGCCGTTGAGCCGTTCTGTGCATGATTGTGGCATCTTTTGAATAGCCACTGATTATTAGTGTGAATGACGTCAAGTATACCGTATCAAAATGGCGGACAGCTTACGTATCGCGGCCCATAGAAACAGTCACTAATGAGGCATCTACGTATATATATCTATGGTTATAACCACAAACTTTAGGCATATTTCAACCACAAAGCGCTAACTTGTTTCAGTGCTTTAGAACTCAATCCTATAGGACAAAACAACACAAAAACCTGACTAATTTTCCAGTATCAAAAACTATCCAATATCACTGCTAAGGCATACTGCAAAAGAAAACAATCAATAACATTAGGATAGCTTTAGCATTAACTGTCTACTGTTTGTTTTCTTTTTGAGGTCAACTACTGTAATGGTGCAGCAACAGTTTGAAAAGAATCTTGCAGAGCAAGTTATACCTTATAAACACGGTTACAGCTAGTTACCTGAATAATGACACATCCAGTTTAAGAACACAGACTTTTGATGCTAATTCTAAGACAAGAATGCACTCCAAATAATGTACTATGGGCTACATGCCTAAAATCTACAGCTATACGTTTAACTTTATCAATATGTCCAAGACAGACGTAAAGATGTAAATACACTGCCTAGTCAATGTGCACATAGTTTAAGCAATGCAACTGTTTAAGGCTCATTTATTGATTTCTAAATAAAGTATATGTTCCTTTAAGGGCTATAGATGAGTGGATGACGTGGTTAACTTGTATTAATATATAGGCTAGTATAGAGTGTCTTTGCAAAATATGGATAGCACTGAGGAGTTGACACCGCATGCAACACTCAGCATAACCTGACACATGGGCTGGAATGCATATACAAAGCAAGTCACTTGAATATCTTTCATGATTATTACATAATCATCTGGATGCAATGATTGTGCACTTGAAATTCCAATTATATATATTGGCAGCCAAATTTGAAATCAAACGCCACATTTTATTTCTCTTTTCGGTGCTGTAACGTGTTATGTGAATCACAAAACCTGCTCAGAGCACATCTTGAGAAACGTGAGCATTACAGACACTTCTGACAGTCCCTAATATGAATTGTAATAAATAATACACTGCAATAAATATACAATAGCAAGTATTTATGACTGTTACAAGTTCTCACACGAAGTCAATGACACAAAAATAGTGTATGCGGTTCATCGCCTCCAGATGAGAGAATGACAGATATATATAAACTGTTAACCAACATATACTCATTCAAAAAAATAACATCATTCTCAGATTTTTTAAGTATTCAAAAAATGACCAAAATTGACCAAAAATGATATATTTTAATATTTCAAATATTATTATCCTATTCATTTATGGTAGCCCTAATTTTACAGCATTAACGTCATCATATGCTTCCAAGTTCAATGTGAAAAAAAAAATGAGAATGCATATTAATCTCGCGACATAAGTGACAAGAGCAAAACAGACAATTAAACTGTTAATCTCAATTAATTGGATGACAATTAACAGTCATCTGAAATTTCACACCCAACTCGCTTGCATCAAAACGAAGCACTTTGGCTTTGGTTTTTCTTAGGTGTACGCAACGGTCAGTTCATGGAGGAGGGGAGGAGAGAGAGCCGTGTGCAAACAGCTTATCCTCACTGTCATCTGCTCCTAATGACAGCTGACAAACTACTAATGCAAATCCCATCTGAGCGGCTACAGTTGCCCCACCCCCAGCTTCCCTTGCCCTCCCCGTACAGGAAAATCCAGCCCCAAAAACCCCTCCCACCCCGCTACATACACAGCGAATGATCCATGCTCGAAAATTCCTCCTCTCTGACGGTCTGCTCACAGCGAGCGCTCTTCTTTTAAACCAAGACAATACCCTGCTCTTCAGTCACATGACAGCAGAGAGCAATGGTTCAAGCAGAGCAGGTGGTGACTGTGGCATCCACATGCAGCCAAACACATGCTCGCTTGAGGCTGCTATTCTGAGTGCCACTTTCAGGAGTTGTACAATCAAACTACTGATTAAATCTGTGAATGTATGCCGGTAATATAAAGTAAAAACAGAAATGTTACTAACTGTAAAAATAGATTAAAATAAAATAGAAATGTTTTAATACATTTGTATAAAACATTTAAATGCATATAATATATATTATATATTTAAACAGATTATATATGGGGTTTATTTCACTTGTTAAAATTTTAATGATTATAAAGTGTTACTGACACAAACATCTTTCTTAGCCCTAATTTGGCTGAGAGTCTGGGCCTCTAAAAGTCAAAAACCTCTGTTTTAGAGGAATAAAAGACAGAGGGAAAAATCAAGGATGCAAACAACAGAAAACACGGTTCCTTTTTTGCTGCTCAAACCAAATTCAGAGAGGAAATGATGTCACGCCTCCCACACAAACCACACCAACTCACACTTTCATTTGTTTTGCAGTATATCATACAAGTGTTTTCTTCATCTTCTCACCATGCAGTTTCATAAACACACATTAGACCTTCAATGTCATGAATTAACCAACAATGTGATAGGGGAAAGTGTGAAAGAAAGTGACTGTGTGTTCATCACAAGTTTGCTAAGCTTACCTTGGCTTCACTCCAGACTCAGCCTCAGGGCATTTCTGCAGCAGTGGGACCAGTGGAAATCTTTGGGCATTATTCACTTCTCTCAATCTGTGGAATAGCAGAACCATCCAGTCAAGATCTCAAACAAGACTCAACACAAACAAATGCAATACATGCCCAGTATACATCAAAACATTATTAATATTGATTGATTAAGTGTCATTTTATAGTTTTTTTTCTCCCCCAGAAAAAAAGGATGATAAAGTGTCCATGCTTGTTAATTAACACAAACAAACCAAAAATATTAGACCATTTTGAGCAACTACGCTACTTGGTCATTTAACAGAAGTAGTATTTCACAATTTTTTGAAACAGATTCAAAAAACATGTCCAAGGTACGCGTGTATAAATTAATAAATAGCAATGGAAGCCTTATTTGGAATGTTAATATTTCTTGCCATTTTGTTGCTTTGTATTTTTCTTATTCTTGATTTACAGTATAAAACATAATGAGAACAGAGGCTCTCACAATGCGAAACAATTTTTTTATTTAATTTTTTTTTTATCTAAAGATTTTTTTTTTTTTTTTTACTGAGTTTAAGGTGAAATACGACCTGGCCATATTCTTGTGCAAATAAACATTCACATTCTGAGGCCACTCCATCAGCTAACCTGGAAAACGTATTCTATGACATCACTTCCCTGTGAGTCTTGTGAGAGCAGAGCCCTGTCAGCTGTGAGCACAGCACTTGAGCTGTCCTCTATCAGAGAGCTATCAGCGAGCTATCAGCCAACCAAAGAGACAGCTGAGTAGTCCCAGACCTGTCAGGAAGAGTGTGGCTATTCTTAATAACGGCACCTTGCCGGCACCAGCTCTGAGAAGACCAACCACGCTCGGGTGATACCGAGAAGACCCACAGAGGTCAACGATCGGGTGGCACTCATGGCTTACGTCCTTGGGACCCATATGGAGAAAGCTTTGCTTATAAATTGTCCAAAAAGAAATAAAAACAGGTAAATGGACATCAATTCTAATAGCAAAGGAATAGTTTGCCTCCAAAAATAAGATAGTGGTTTGCCATATGTGCACCTTTCAAACTAACTTCTGATGAAGGTATATATATATATATATATATATTTTTTTTTTTTTTAATGAAAGAAGATAGATAGCTCTGCTATAGTTAGTAAAACACAATGAGACCATCCGGAGCAGTCATGTTTTTCAGGCAATTAGCTTAAGTGTACTACCATATGAGAGTGATCCATCTTTGCAAACTTGTTGAAAAATGAAAATGAGTTGGATATAAGTTTTAATCTGCCATTTCCATCCTGGCCTCCTTAATAATGTCAAGGGGAAAGATCTAATTGATCCCACAATACTCTTTATACTCTTATACCGTCCATTAAAAAGTTCAAGAGAGTTGAACACCAAGTGGAGACATGAGGGACAGTTGAATCAGCACACATCAAGTGTGCTCAAGAGACAAAATGAAAAAAAAATTAGGAAAAATATAACATTAGATGCTCCAGAGAAGAGAAAGTTTTGCAAAAATATAAAAAAAATATTCTAAAGAAGTCTCTTATGCTAACCAAGTCTGCATTTATTTGATCAAAAAACACAGTAAGAACAGTAATACTGTGAAACGTCATTATAACAGTGTTTTCTATTTTAATATGCAATTTATTACATCAAAGCTTAATTTCCAAACAGCCATCACATAATTAATAATTCAGTGTCATGTGATCCATCAGAAATCATTCTAACATGCTGATTTGCTGCTTAGGCTACATTTCTATTTATTATCAACACTTTCAGAAACCCAAATGGTGCCAGAATCTCCAAAACGGCATAAAGCAATCATCACAAAACTTTTTTGAAGACTATTAAGGGTTGGAAAATGAGCTCAACATCATTAGAAAGGGGAAAAATTGGAGAAAAAAAAAATAACAGGAAGAGAAGGAAAAAAAAAAAAAATGACAATCATCATCAGGTTGGTAAAGATTTAATAGTGTTACACACGTCTTCAGGGCCTCTGGTTCCACAAGGGAATCGTTTCAAGCTTATTAGATAGTAACATGAAGTACGCCTTTTTAATTACGTTCAGCAAGTAATTAGTGGAAAAAAGGGTTTAAATCATCTCCCCGATCCCAGAATTAGCCTCTGAGAAGGAAAAAAAAAAAATTACTTGCTGCAGTAAGTATCATTCAACAAAGTTGAAAGCGCATGTAGAAACAGCCAGAATTCTCCCATTGTGAGCAAATGCCTTTAAAGGGGTTGTTGACTTGTGCAGAAGCTCTCCTGGGAGCTTGTGAACAAATACCTGAGGGGAGGGCCATCCGCAGCGCTGTCACATGATGTCATGTGCTGACCAGATATTGCTACATGTAGTTTCACAGCAGCCGCCCTGCTACAACACCACGCACAGTGACAACAACACAAAGGCAGAACAAAATACCTAGTGCTAGGTTTCTGATGGGTACATTAAATAATAAGAACGCTCTAGGGCAGGTGTTTCTATAAATAATCATAAAAATAATAAATTCTCTACATAGTTACACAAGCGTGTAAATGGCTTTAGCGATCTAAAAGGGAAACAGAGAAATCATGTGGTCTGTGTAAAAAGAAAAGTACATTAAAATTAATCTAGCATATCCAAATCACTATTAATCATAATTATATAGAGAGAGACACATCAGATGCATTCTGAAAGACTTCATTTATCTTTTCACTGGTCAGGGGGAAGTAAAAAAAAAAAAAAAAAAAAAAAAGCCTTTTCTGAGGCCGGAGGAATTTCCCTCCGTTTCTTGTGTCACATGTTTGTTCTAGCCCACAGCAGATCTTAACCCGATTGGTCACTGCAGTTATGGGGTCCCTCAACCATGGTAAATCAGTCAAGCGGCTGATTCAGCTGTCAGATAGACACCAAAAAAGCCTTTTTGTTTTTGTGGAAATGTCTTTCAAATACCAAAAAGTCACAAGCTTTTTATGATTGTAGCATCTCAACTGAAATCAAACGGTCACAACAACTGCAGATAAACTTCTGATCAGGTTTCATAACAGCTGCTCTTTACTATTCAATAAACACTCCACACCAAAGGACCAGGAAGATCTGAGAGCCTGGACACACACACACACACACACACACACACAGAGACAGCAGACCACACACCGTGGATCTATTCCTAACAAACATGTTGTGATTGTGAGTGGGGCGTCCTGCATTCCCTTCCCCTAGAGCCTCTATCTCTCTCCATCTGCAGTGTGGGTCAAAAGTTCATGTAAGTGTTACGGTTGTATGTGTAACACCACAGACCATATTCCCCATATTCTCAACCACTGGCCACTGTGAGGCTTAATACTACAACAGCAAAGAAATGATTGACTGAACACACATTCTCCTTCATAATGTCACTTTAGAAACATATTTCCCAATGGACACGAGTAAAGAGACATCTTGAATATGTATTAGAAACTGAGAGGACAGGACATATCACAAGAAACCACATTTTTCTTTACCATTTGAGATGTAGGCTGTACTAATTTGGAGATACAAAACTTCCTAGTCCAGAAGTTGGTAAAATGTGCTGTTCACAGTTGTGTGTAGCACCTACGACTCTGCACATCTGTCTAAAAACCTCAAAGTTTAAAACCTGAGGTATCTTAAATTCAGTGTTGCTGTTGTTAACTAAAATTCATTTTTGGGAAGTGAAATAAAGCTGAAAAAAAATATAAATATGAGATGAAAATTTTATGTTGAAGTACTAACATTACTGAAAATAAAACTGAAATAAAAATAAATTGCAGCTATATAAAATATATATTTTTTAAATTAATGACAACAAAAACTGAATTAAAATTAAAACTGAAATAAAAATAAATTATAATTAAATATTTTAAATTAATGACAAATTTTAAAAAAAGACTAAATTAAAGAATTAAATTAAAAACTGAAAAGCTGATTTAAATTTTAAAAGGAACACTCCACTGTTTTTGGAAATATGCTCATTCTCCAACTCCCCCGGAGTTAA
>SCHK01025918.1:0-14052 GCA_004124795.1 Poropuntius huangchuchieni
TTCCATTGATTGTATGGTTTTTTGGACAATATTTGGCCGAGATACAGCTATCTGAAAAGCTGGAATCTGAGAGCGCAACAAAATCTAAATATTGAGAATCGCCTTTAAAGTTGTCCAAATTTTGATATATTTATGACAGAAAATTTTCTTCATGGAACATGATCTTTACTTAATATAATAATGATTTTTGGCATAAAAGAAAAATCTATAATTTTGACCCATATAATGTATTGTTGGCGATTGCTATACCTGTGCGACTTATATATCACATATACTGTAATAAATGTAGTATACTTGTATATATGTATACTTAAATATAAATAAAAAACACTCAAATTTAAGTAATTAAATATATATATAATTATAAAATAAATTATGTAAATTCCTCTTCCTGTCATTTCAATTCAGCTTCCTGTGGGATGTGACCAGTTCAGTTCAAATTCACACTCATGAATTGAAAAGGGAGCTTGTTTTTCAGTTCTAAATTTTGCACAACCCTGTCCAGCATGTTCCCAGACCTTATAAATTCTATCTTGATTTCTTGCATCTGTGTGTGTATGAAATTAAACCGAGGTTCAGTCAAGCTGAAGTCACTCCACCTAAAGTCCATCCATCTTCTTGGCAGCCATCTGGTTATATTGTCTCAGAATGTAAGAGTTGAGGGCTTATCCACGAACACTAAGAACCCTTATAACAACCAGCTTTGAACTGAAGTGTGCTGTTCATTGAGTGCTCGTGATTTTGTTCGCATGAACCGTGGCATCTCTGAAGGACTTCACAAAAACATGATTAATGGCCCAGAACACAGGATATTACAAGCAGCTTAAAAGGTATATCACAATAGACACTGTGGTACTCAGCATTACTAACGCCGTGCTTTGATACTGATGTTACACGGGGATATCCATCTTTGCAAAAGCCATCTGAGGCACCAGTCATCCTATCGACAAATTCAACCAGCATCTGTTAAATCACTTTGAAAGTCAGGCTTTGATAAAGTGCCTCGAGACCTTAGGAATAAGTGCATGTCAACAAAAAGACATTCGAACTAGCCAATCAGGATCGAAAAGGAAGTGTGCTTAAAACAGCAACTGGAAAACTAATGGAAAATATCTGAATGTGAGAAAAAGGGTGCTTTGACATTGACTGCAGCACTTAAATTGTCATTCGGCGGATCGTGAACTCTCCTTCTAAGAACAGGACAGAAATAAATATGAATGACTGCCTGTGACCGATGATGTCATCTGCTAGATTTATCCCTGCCAACTTAGATAACTGTACAGGAGCAAGTGTCCTTGAGACAAAGTGCTCAGAGAATGGGCCCCATGCATTAATGTCAGCGACAGTGCGGTGGAGATGCTAAGCATGTCAAAAGACACTTCCAAACACTTTCTCTGAAAGCACTGGTCAAAGATTGTTGGGAAATAATTGACAGATGGCAGGGGAAAAAATCCATTGAGAAATATGTCACAGTGTTCCTATAATCAAAGCGATGGGTTCTCTGAATTGACAGGGGTGTCAATTCTCACACCTTCGGTTTAACCAATTATACGTGAGCTATAGGGGTTAAATCACTGTCATACATGACCACCGTCCTCCTGAGGTGACAGTAGACTTACAGTCTTAAGAGTGAGGGGGAAAAAAAGTGTAATTTTTCATATCTGATTTATTATTTTATTAGCGATCATGTTAATGGATGCAGGATAGATAAAAAATGTTACTTGAAAAAAAATCAACTGATAAACATAAAATAACTTATAAAAACTGTATTAAACTAACTTACTGCAGTAATTAAAATTGAAACTAAAACATGTAAAAAAAAAAAAAAGATAAAAAATGACAAAACAACAAAATTACAAAAACGTTTGACTACAATTAAAATTAAAAAAATAAATAAAATAAATATTAATAAAAAATATTAATACAAAAATAACACTAATGGATGACAAAAGTGGGATCATATAAATCAATTTGGTTTGAAACATTCACACAATTTCTACATGCTAATCAAAATTTGCTCTTGTGACATACACTGACTCTGTATATTATGTTTTACGTATTTCAGTGTTTGCTTTTAATTAAAATGATTCTTTACTACATTGAATTAAAATGTTTAAAGCAAAATAGGGGTCTGATGGTGGTTGTCATAATAATTTTGAACAAATATACAAAACACACAAGTGTTTTCTATTGTTGCAAACAGTGATGTAGATGGTATTCTTTTGACAAATTACACAGTTTCATTGCAGATTTATAAACTGCTTTAATTACTGTATAGAAGAGAGTTACATCACTCAAAATATGCCTGTATTAAAAACAATAATACCACTTGTCATATTGAGCAATACGCTTTGCTCCTGTCAAGAGAAAAAAAAATGACAAGCTGTAAAATCCCAGGCAGAGTATTTGCATATCTCCATATTTTAGGACACAAGTCATAGGGACATGCTGGAATTCTGTTGTGGTGGTGTGAGGCAGCGCAGCGTGTGATGCACTACTAGACGCTCGCGCGGCGGCGGCCTCCCCCCGGTCAGTCGAGTCGTGCAGCATTGGCTGAGGAGAGCAGAGGAGAGGAGGCAGTAGATGCGCGCTGTGTCTCGGCACTGTTGGAAGAGTCATTGTTCCTTGACGTCACCACTCAGCCAAGCCTGGCGCTGCTGCTCTCAAACATGTCTTTGTTATTCAGAGCTTTCCATCGGCGAATCGCAAAATACGGAACGAGCTGTTCCTTTTATTCGCGGGAAGTAGGAGGACTCACATGGAGGCGCGTTTGTTTGTGTTTGAGGAGATTTCTATCACATAACTTCTAACCGTTTAGATTTATAAGTGAAATACAAAAAATATGGATTTGTATAACACATTATTACTACTCCTACTATTATTACCTACTATTGTCATTATTAGCCTATATGCGTATTATAATATTATATGCTTATTATTTTCAAAAATACAAATTTTTTAATTGTTTTAGAAATGCAGAAAGGAAAAATGTAAAACTCGATAATAAAGTGTGTGCTAAACGCATAAATATAAACTTAATGCTTTTTTAAAACAAAAAATGGGTCTTTATTTATGTATATAATTGTTTATATGATGTTTACTCATAATTAGAGCTTGAAAAGAATGTTCACATTTTGCTGCAGTTCTTATTTACCTAAAATACTAACAGATTAATAAGTGCAAATAGGACATTATAACAATAATTGCACTTTAAATATGGTGTTGTTTTGATACATGTCATATCTTTAGTCACGCTACTAAGTAGGCTATTCATCAGTAACCTGCCTGGAAAGAAAGGCATTGTGGTCTCCGTGGTTTGATTCCAATAAAATAAAGCCAAACGACATGTTGTAGTATTGGAACAGCAAACAACTGGCGCTCGCGTGTAAATCCAGTCCGTTCATCTGCGCGCGCCGCCTGGTGTCTTCCAAAAGCGCGAGCGCTTTACGCGACTCTGGGACACATTTTGTCAGCAACCAGCAAGCATGGCTCTGTGGTAATAGAATAGCCCGTGTAATTTGACACTTCAACTTGCCGTGCACTACGTTAGTTGATTCAGACAGTCACACTAACGAAACGCCGTGCGCTTTTCTCTCAGTGTTTGTGAAGTGTGAGGGGAGAAAACAGATCGCAACTTCAAATCCAGGAGATTTTCGGCGCCGTGCTGTGATTGGACCTGAAAGTAAGTTGTGTTTGTGTTTTCCTATCATTTTCGCACCTCGCTCGCTGGGAAGCTTTTTATGCATTGCATTGAAATGAATCCGTAGCCTCCGCGCTAGCTCCAACCTCAGCTAACAATAGAGTCACTTAAAGTATCGCTAAGATGTGTACACATGTATTTCTGCGCAGGAAACAATTGCACTAACTGAAACGTTGGCGATACGGCTTTGTGTTTTCGAAGCAAAACACTATTGAGCAATTTTTCCTGGACAGTGGCGTTCAGAGGAACGCGGAATTTGGCTGAACCGGAGAAGCCCACCGTTTACATACCGTTCAGCGTATCGTTCTGGTGTGTTGCATTGTTCAGATGAAGAGGGCACTGTCATGCGGTGGACGGTTGGTTGGCACGCTTAGATGGGCACATTTGGATGGCTTGGTTGCACGAATGCGATTTAAATTCGCCGGGTCTTTTTGATTAGGTGAAAATGATATTGTGGCTGCTTGATAAGTGATAGGAAACAAGGCTTTCAACCATGTGCTGAAATGTGATGTTTCATGCTGTGCTCTAGTAACAGGACAACCGCGTTCGGAAGCGCGATGATACGTTGCAACCGCTGATACATTGTAACATCTCGTTCGAATCTTGCTTGAATGTAACATTGAAGCAGACTTTGAGGACACACACAGTGTTGGGTATCAACTGACTATATGTGATCTGGATTTCGTAATAAGATTGGAAAAATCAAGTGTTTGTACTTCGAAACCATTAGATTTTTACATATGTATAATTAGATGACAGTTGACTCGCGGATTGCGCGATTACATATGGGTTACGTTAAATACCAGGAAACGGCAATAAATTAATGTTTCATAAATTTGTAATTTGCTGATTGTGCCCCTGTAGCTGTAAAACATGCACCTAACATGCAAAAATAAATTAATATTGTTGTGTAATGCAGTTATTGCTCTCAAAATAGTAATATTTACACACTAGTTTACTAGTTTATTTTACTGTTTAATCTAAGAGAACTTAATTTTCACTTAATACACTTATTTACAATTCAATAGAAATAAGCTAGTAAAGCTGATGTTAAAGTAAGTTTCTTGTTGCTTTGTTAGTATTTTTCATCAGAATCCAGAAGTGAATAGGTTAAGAAGTAAACTACCCATCACCATACCAATTGTCCACCAGTTTTTTTTTTTTTTTTTTCCGTTAATTCGTGTATTAGTTATTTATTTTTGTGAACAGTTTATTGATGAGATTCTTACAGCTAGTAATTCTACAACTTTCAGCTTTGGTTAATAAGATTGTATTTTCCTACATGATGTTGAATGAAGCCTGGCCTATACTTTATACTTTGTCATCTTATTGCTTTTGATTTTGAAATGATTGATATTGAATTATTGTAGGCGACTTTATTGCCAATCAGAGACCTATAAACAACAAAAAGCCTATAAAGGTAGCCAAAGTTCTTGCTAGCAACAATTTAAGCTTACAGTAAATTGTTATTGTTTTCATGAACATAGGTTATGCTTTCTCAAAACTAACTTCTAATACTAGAGTTTCTCTTTGGTGAGCATGCTTGCTGAAAACAGAAACGTATTGTTTTCAGCATGATTCCTCAGTCAGAGCTGTCGTTTGATGACAACTGCTTGGTCACCTCTCTAGTACAGTACAATCACAGTCAATGTTTACATGGCTGTGTGAGTACTGATAATGTAAAAAACTTCCCCCTTACTTCAGGGTGGATTGCTCCTGGAACAAAGGTGAAAGTACTGAGCTCTTAGCTCACTCGTTTTGAATTGTGGTGTTGGTTCATGTTAACATTATTGGAGGAGGTATGTTGTTAAGGCCAATTATTGTTAGCAAATGTTTAAAAATGAACCCACGCATAAGACTGAAGTCTCATTTGGTGAGTCTGCTGGGGGTGTATTTTAAAACACCGCAGATTTACCCACCAGTGTGATGTCCCCTTCTATGAGTGGCTTAACTTGTATGAGTCAGGAGTGGAGAATGTGTCTAGGAGAGGAGAGGAGAGGAGTTTATTTTCCTCCCTCCTTCAGATGGGGGCCCCAGGTTGAGGATCATCATTACCAAGGGCAGAGGCTTTAGCCGTAGTCATGTAAAGGCACAGACAGAGCTCAAGTCATTCTGTCAACGGGACTAAAGAGGTATTGCGCAGGACTTAATTGAGCTTAATGTGGGATTAAACTTCCATAAGATCGTTGAAAAGTTGCATTTAACATGCCAAAATAGAGAGAATTGTCAGTTGTCATTTGAACAAATTAACATTGTCAAAATTTATCTGATTTTACACGCAAATTATTCAGTAACAGGTTTATTAGTCGTTATTGCTCACATCGCTGCCTATTTATGCACATTTGTGTCTCTATTGTGTCTAGCCTAACAAATGTGTTCAAGGTTGTCCAGTTTAGGAGCGTAGTCTAGATGATCTCTTTTCACATTCAAATTCTTGGCATGTGTGACAAAAGGTCGCCTAATTTACTGGTCGATTTAAGGCTGGGAATTGTGAGTGATCCCGCTATAGAATATTATCATGATACTTGGGTCACAATACCATACATAAAAGGTTCTCTTTATGAGTTGTCATACACAACATATTGTGAACATTTTTTTTTTTTAAATTTAATAAATAATCAGATGTGTAGTGGTGCAAATCCTTTGCCTTTAGGACTTTGAGGTCCCAAGTGAGTGAAAAAAGCTTTCAAAGAAAAAACAAAAATCAGGCATTTTTAGAGCTTTGTGTTTCATTGTACTACAATATATTTGTTTCAACTACTTCAGATTTATCACAAAACAAAAGTTTATTTAGGTTTAGAAACTTGAAAAGTGACATCTAGAGTCATTGTTTACTATTGTAGGCTTAAGTGCAAAATTAGGTCAAAATGACTGGTACTCTTCATTAATGGTGTTACATACTGCATTACTCTATCTACTCTTCTTCTTACAGCCAGAATATGTTTTTTACCAGCTAAAAAAATACCAATCAGTGTTTTGACAGGTTTACATTTAACTGTTAGCACACTATTGTGGTGAAATTGTGAAATAGTTGGCCCACGTTCATTCATCATAAAGCGAACAGTCGTCTAGCCACCACCCGCACACGCCCACTCTTGAACCCGAGTCAGGCTTTGTTTGAGTCCACATGCTGCACTGTGGATCATTTATTACGCTTAATACACTGATGGCCTTTTTTAACAGTTCACATTACGTCTGCATAACCGCCTGCTCGACTTGTGCATGCACTTTCATTTCTGTGGTGATCAGGGTTAATGCGCTAACATGAAGTATAGCCTCCGAACCACAGATTATTCAGACAATAGGAGTGCATGACTTGTGATTTCCTTGCAGACTTACGGGTACGTTTCTCCGTTTCATCTTGCGGTTCGTGACCTCGGCGAAGCAGAGGGAGAGGGACTTTTGATTTTAATTACATGCATCTGCAAAGAGCGTGGCGTGGGACTGAATCTGCTTCCAGGCTGCATAAGTTGAAAGCTTGTTGAAGGCTGCCTCCGACTCTCGAGCTGACAATGTGACCAAGGATGCACTGGGATGCGATGTGCAAAGCATTAGCTAGCTGGTGCCATTCTAAGTGCTTTACCCCTCAGATAGGGACTTTCAGGCCTACACTGTCACGGGCTCATGCATGTTTGATTTGACGCTCTTTGAAAAATGAACGCAGAAGATGTCACAATGGCTGTATCCCGTTTCTGTCGGCGAGAGCAAGTACTTTGAATCAAAAATGACACCCAGCTACTCTTTTTCCAATGCGAGGGCTTGATATTTGGCACTATAGCACAAAATGTCCCCACCATACTGACAATTTTGCATGATCACAAGCAATTACCTTCATTTTTCGATGCCAATAAAAGCTTGCAGCGCTTTGAAGTCTGTCTGCCGCTGTGTGCCGTGCAAATCCAGCTTAAGCAAAACAAACATATTGTCCTCAACCTGTTTTCTTTTGACTGAGGCAAATTAGTATACATTCAGTGAGCCATGTTCTCTGTGCTAAACTGTTAAGTCCTGCTACTCTCTTAAAGAGATCCATCTCTCTTTGAGAAACAAATATGTGCGTTGTTAAGTACACTGATTCTACAGAGTCAAAGTCAGGGCTCGGTTTCAAGTCATTGACAATATTAGACTGAAGTAACTTGTTGTAAGAAAGCTATTTAATAGATATTTGGCCACATCGAAATTCTGCGTAGGTGCTTTTTTTCTGCAGTGTTTATCTGTATGCATTTATTCAGGCTTTGCAGAAGAACGCCAATGCATCTGCGTTCATTTTATGTATTGAAATACTGCCATGTATTCCATCATGTGGAAACCTTGGACCATGTCACCGTGTCTGAGCTGTCTGTCTCTGTCTGCGAGCGGGAGATTTCCCTCCGTCCCGGCGAGTGATCACTGTGTTTCTGAGAGGGACTTGCAATTACGTTCAACACGGCCCGAGGGATTCATACATGTTTTCTGACAAAGTAAATTAATTAGGTTTTCTTAAGAAAGATAAATATTATTTCTCATCCAAGTTTGCCTTTTACGGGAAGGAGGATTTGCATTTGCGTGCGCCAAATGACACGCACACATAACCTTGACTTAGACATTTGCACAAGGTGAGACTAAATGAAAGCTGAATGAAAGGCAACTACGAGATGTCAGGAGAATATGACAAATGGATGGTGGCGAATGAAATTCATACTATATCCGCCAAATCCCTTGCAGTGTTGCAGGAAAAAGGTGAATTTATATTAAACAGTAAAAATACATTTAATTGTTCTCATATTACTTTCACTTTAAACACTTGGATTGATTTTTTTTTTTTTTGCAGGGTTTATTCTGCTTCCCTTTCCTCCAGTAATACTGTACATGCAGTACTGTTTTTAAGCATATTTCAATATTTCATTTATTTACCATGTTTGAATATGTAACTTTTACCTGTTAACATGTGGTGGAGCATCAGTGACACATTTCTATGTTTTTTATATTCACAGCATAAGTAAAGCAATAGGCTAAGTCTTTATTTTTAATCTTAACACACTATTTATAATAAAAAAAGGATGAAGTCTTGAGATTCAATTTTTGACCTCTGATTTGTTATAAATATCTTAAAGTGACAATTTCATTTTTTTTTTTTTTTTTGTCTGGAGGTATGCATTTAAAAGTCCATGCCTATAAGTAGGCACACAAATGTTTTATGATCAGCCAGTCAGTAATTATACAGATTCAGTCAGATTTCATAATTTGTTCTATACAAGGTTAAGTACTCAACATACATAGCTTTTGGTTTAGTAAGTGACTTCTTATCTTACTACTTTAACTCAGTGACCACCTTGACAAATTCAGTGACTGATTCATGAATCTGATTCAGACTGAGAGTTTATGAGTCTTTTTGATCGATGTGAGAATCAGATTATGATGGTTGAGCTGTATGTGATAGGAAATAATAGGCCCTACTCAAAAGACGCATCATGTTTGTTTTATTTTGTGATACCCAACCCTTTCAGTCATTATATTCAGATTGCAAGTTCATAACTCTGGTAAAATGACTTTTTTTGACAGTGTAGGTTTAGCAGCAGCAGAGCGCTACTGTTAAATAATTGTGCAGGAAGCACTAGTATGGTGTAATATCATATTAATCTTGCATAGTGTGCTGTTAAAACAGCTCATTTTCTTTACATTAAGCAATTTTGCATATTTTTTGTCGTATCATATGCATATCATTCTGCTTTTCCATGTTTTTGTTTGAAACCTGTTATTATCTGGATTCTGCTGTGTCAAAATCACAGAACCGCACGGCCCAGAGCTTTCTTTAGCACTTATTAACCGTTCAAGGCAGATCTCACAATGAAAATGTATTCCATCTGAGAACACACCTCTTGCTCCACAAATACACTTCATGCATCACAGCCTCCGTGCAGAGCTCATGAGGTGACAGCTGTAGGCAACAGAGAGACGTTCATGGAGTGCTAGTGCAGACTCGGCGCCAGATAGAGCATGATAAATCCAGAGCCGTGTAAGTGTGTTTGTCTGCGTGTGTATGTCCAGGCTCAAATTGGCATGCAATGGCAAGCACCACTTCCCAGGTAAGTGCTGTGTGCCCTGGCTCTTAATGACTGTTTCATAAGCCACACTCTTGGTGGCCACTATACGCCCTTCCCTCTCGTTCACCCCTGCGGTTCTGAACCAGACTGCTTCACACTCTTATGAGCTCATGTTTTTTAATTTCTCTACCTGGGCTGTTCAGATAAAGAGCCATATTAGAAACCCCAGAGTGCAAATATTGCAAAATGGCAGGTCTGGTGTAGTGGTTTGACTAGTTTCTTAGAAATCCAAAGCAATTAGGTGTTTTTTCACGCAAAGTAGTCCGAGGTGTGTTTATGCCGTAACAAACTGAAACTGTAGGTTTTGTGTTGTCTGAGTACCACCACAATAAAGTTGTCAGCTAAAAGAGGAGCGATAAGAGTAAGTGATATCGCAAACTAAACCTTGATGTTTCATACCTCATTCTTGCGCACATCTTCTGAGAAAACAGAAGCCATTGTTGCACTGATCATTTATCATTGCTGTAATGAGATTAAACTAATCGTGTATTCCAGAGACAGCAATGATACACTGTGTGGGGCTTGCCAGGGATCATCTTCAAACAGTATTTGTCATTGTCTCTCAGTGCTTTTTAATTAACTGTTGACAAACAGCGTAAGCCTTTTGGGTGTTATGATTTAAAAGCAGTCCCATTTCAGTGCGTCATAAAATATGGTTTCTTTAAAAACAAAAGCTAGAAAGAAACAAATATGTTTTACCATCTAATGGACAAAAGCTCTGTTATGCTCCATTCCAGAATCTAGTGAGCTGACTTTGGAGAGTAACTCTAACCTTGACGGGGCAGTGCACATAAAAAATTAAAATTGTCATCGTTTAGGCATCCTCTGGTCATTCCAAAGGGAACGCAAATTACCTTGTCCATACAATGAAAGTTAATGCTGTTTTATATGGACAAAAGCAGCTAAAATATTCTTCAAATATCTTCTTTTGTGTTTTACAGAAGAAAGAAGTGCAGGTTTGTAATGAAATGAGGGTGAGAACATGATGACACAATTTTCCTTTTTATACCAATTTTTGATAGTATTAGCTTAGAACTGAATTGAAATTGATTGTGATTCTAGTCGCCTGTGTTTCAATAATGCTGCTATTTTAGTATTACTTATAGTGTTTATTAATATTTGGAATTACTTTTATTTTTGTTTTCTAGGTTTTTTATTTGAAATGTAATTAAAATGAAAAGTTTTAGTAATTTTGTTATGTTTTGTTGATTTTTATTTTTATTTCTAAAGTAGTCATTTAGTTACCAATTTAACTACAGTTTTCAATTTAGGTTTTTCATTTAATATTTATTTTTTCAAATACTCAAACCGATTGTTAGTGCACTGTAAATAATAAACATAACTGATAAGAAAAAACTAAGCAGCATGGAAACGTCAATTTACGTTTTTTCCCTGTAAATTGTACATTCTTTTTCACTGCTAAAAACGGTATTTCACCGTAAAATTGGCTGAAATGTCTATTACAGTTTTTCACCGTATATATTAGAGGAACTTACCTTTAACCATTTAACAGGTTTTTACTGTAGTATTTTCACAGTTTTTACCGTTAAAATCACTGTCATTTTTTACAGCGTAGTTATAGTTATCAATAACATCACTGCAAATCGGTCACTTATAAAGTTCCGTGATGGTTAGAACGTTCCCTTAGAAGGCAGCTTCCTGTGTAGGCAGCAAAGTAGCTTGCTAGTTTTTGAAGCTTCTAAGTGAGTAGTTTTCATAAACACGTTCAATGTTTCATTAGCGGCTGCTGAGATCGTTAATCTGATCTTTCTGTAGTGAGCTTGTTGCTGATGCATAAGCAAACAGTGTTCACATGAAATGTTTTAATTGCACATTAACCCACTGCTGGCATATTAATCTGGCATGCCTTAAAGACGGCACGGCGTCCGTTACATTCCCCCATAGTTTTCTATGATGCTGTGGCCCTGGGTGAGACGTTGAGCATCAGAGTGAATTGTTGTTTTATTAGCTAGATTGAGCCGGTGGCGCGTTGCTCGTTGGGTGCGTGTCCTCCGAGGACGGCTCTGAGAGCTCCTGACTCTGCATCTGCAGTAAGTACTCACCAGGGACGGATGGCACATGCCAGCTCAGATTGTCACGGCGGCCCTCAGATGAGAAACAGCAGGCCCGGGAATAACATGCAGATCTTTTTTTTTTTTTTTTTTCCCTGTCGCCATCACAGATATAGGAAAGCAAAGCACCTTTTTCAGGACATCTCGAGCGTCTAATCGATATCACTGAGCGTTATTGAGGTTGGCACGCTGTTCCTTACCCTGTTCTAGCTCTCAAAAGCTGGCTTCGTGCACATGGCTGTCTGTCTAATTTTCTCTGGAATTCTTTTGACTCTGGGACACAGGAACAGAGGAAACTCAATCTGGAGTGCCCTGAGGGGTTCCTCTGCAAGAGAATTCCCACCCAGATAGTTGCCAACACCCACACAAACATTTATGTAGGTCTGTTTTCAAGGAAGAGAGCGCAAACCTCAAACCTGCGTCACGCCACAGCCATCGACAACCGCAGAAGCGAAGCAGCTTGTTTGTTAGTGGGCAGGTGGGAAGTGTAAAGGCAGTTGAACATGTGCACAGGGGCCACTGCTTATGTGCCGCAGTATCATTAATTAGATGGCAAGTTGTACTAACAAAGAGCTGCAATGTACATGCTTATTTATTTAACATGTTGGCCCATTTTGCACTCTTCGTTCTTTATAGAAAAAAATGAAACACTCTGAGAAAAATCTGAATGTTAGATTGATTTCTGAAGGATCATGTGACGCTGAAGACTGGAGTTGAGGCTGCTGAAATTTTAGCTTTGCCATCACAGGAATAAATACAATTTTAAAATATATTAAAATGTCAAACAGTTCTTTTAAATTGTAATATCATCTCACAATATTACTGTTTTTTACTGTGTTTTTGCTCAAATAAATGCAGCCTTTCAAAAACATGAAAAAATTATTTCAAACTTTTCACTAGTAGCGCACAATAAAAAGATTTATGACTAGGTGTACATTATATTTGGGTAACTGACATTCTACACACTGACAGCAGTTATTACTTGGTTATTACTTTATCAAAATTGAATGTATTGTACAAACATGTTCCTGTATTTTGCATTTTTGTGCTAAATTAATTTGTCACACCACATAACTGCAAAATTTAAAAAAATACATTTTATAAATAATTTAATATTGTTTGTCAACTGGAATTGATCCTAAAAAATCATTTTATTTAGCACATTGCAGTGTTCAGAAATGGTCTTCATATATAAAAATTAATATTTGATTTTATAATTTTTTATTTTTCTCCATGTGCTCTGAGAGTCTGCTGGAATTAAATAGCCAAAAATGTGCTCTGAGATTTCAGTGTGTTTTCATAAGAGCGTTGTAGTCCCAAGTACAATTTTGTATCATGCCATTAAGGTCAATTGTGCTTTTTGTCTCTATATTAAAATAAAAATGGTTTATTTAGACAGAAGAACAACAGTGTTCTGTCTAGAATTGACCCCAATAATGAGGTGGTGTACCCTGCGTTGTTAGCTGCAGCTGGTGTCTAAAGAATTACCACACGTCACTGCCCTCTGGCTATGGTTCGTCAGCTCATCTGATATTGAATAATGATCGCGGCTGGCTTGTAGCAAACCGCCGTTCCAAGTGTCTGTCACTTTAAGTGACTTCCACAATGGCAGCCTTTTTCTCCACCCCGTTTGGTGGTGGCTTCTTTTAAAGGGGTGAATTGAGAGCGCTTGGGGCCTGCGTCTGTGCTAGCGTGTTTCCCGTTCTTGGCCTCCCGCGAGCGGAGGGGGTCGGCGGTGGCAGTCACGTGAATAGTAATTGTATTTGTGTTGGGTTCCTTTCAGGCTGTCGCTGTAAATCTGTTTGACTCGTCACTTTGTAAATCATTATGATGGCTAAAAGCCTTTTTATTGAATTAAGGGTGGGGGAGTTGTTCTCCTGAGCAAATGTAAGATGTTTTTTGTTTGTTTGTTTGCCTCACGCTCATCTTTGGTAAAGATACCATGCCGTTTTTGTGTGCTTCTGTTAGAATCGTTTGTTAACAAGGAAAAGTTGGCTTTTTTTAAGGCAAGAATTTTTTCAGGCATTTGTCAATTTTGAGAGTTTGTGCTATTTTGTTTCTATAACATGTCGTCTTTCAGATTAGTGGAAAGAAAACATCCAAGATGCACATTTAATTGTTTGTTTTTATTAGATCTCATCTCTATGCATTTGTAGATTTCAATATCTTTAAAGGCCATTTTCTCAAAGTGAGATTTTTT
>SCHK01025919.1:0-10392 GCA_004124795.1 Poropuntius huangchuchieni
CAGTTGCATTGCTGTCTATGGAGGGTCAGAGAGCTGTCAGATATAATCAAAAATATCTTAATTTGTGTTCCGAAGATGAACGAAGTTCTTACGGGTTTGGAGCAACATGAGGGTGAGTAATTAATGAACTAACCCTTTAATGTTGGTGTGATTTTTACATTTTTATTATAATTTAGGTTGACATTACCCTAAAGGAGTGTTAAATGTTTAAAATAACCATTAAAAGGCTTTTAAGTTTACACGCGTCATAAACTGAGATGTTGAAACATGCTTTAATAGGACCAGGCTGTGTGAGTGCAAATCTGGGCCATGTGTTGTGAGGTCTATTGGTTTCTCAGAGGAAATGAGCATGGTAACAAAGAAATCCACTTTGAAGTTGCTAGTTGAGGGAAGATCCTTGTGAATCAGATGTGCCTCGCCTGAGGTGCAGTGAAGTGCCAACAAAACATACATAAATAAAAACAATATACATTTACAGTCTTTCCTCGCTCCATTTGTACATATTGTACAAAGTTGACTTTTAAGATTTTACAGTAGGACATCATTTTTTTATGACATCTATGCCTTCATTATGAAGTAGGAACAGCAGGGAATGGGTCGCCCAAAGCACTCTTGCTCTATACAGTATGCTGGAGCGCTGCATGCATATTATAATGTTATAAAATAACAGTCTGAATTTTGCTGCTTCGCTCAGACTGGGGTAAGACAGCAGCATTAGCCCAGCAAATTACTTTTAAAACTCTCATGTACTAAATTTGATTTTTACTATACTGACTTTAGATATAATTTTAAATTGATGGCTGTCTTTTAAAGAAAAATAAGATATTTAGTCACATAACATACAGTATAAAGTACACCGTACATACCAGTTGTACCCCTAATAGTAATGTAACTAGTGCTGTTAACTACTTGCTGTGACTTGTCATTTTATTAGTCAGACCACAGAAGAAAATGAACTAGAATACATAGGTGGAGTACTATTAAAATAAAATAGAAATAGTCACTTTGCTGATTTGGTTGTAGCCATGAGAGAGCAAGATATGTTTGGATGATTGTTGTTGATGATCCAACATGCAAATGTAATCAAGATTTTTGGCTTTCTTAGAAACAGATCAGTTCTTCCATTCCGTTTTTCTTATTTTTTTTATTAAATCTGAACATGTGATTCAATGGAAAATGTCATTAATGCATCAGTCTAACATGCCGGAATGTGAGTTTGCTTAGTTATTTACATGGCAAAAAGTTTCTTTAACTTTTCATTTTATCCACAACAATTTACTCACTAATATTAACATTATTAACACACACTCATAATGTAAACATGCGTATAAACAAATCACACAGCATGTGTGAACACAATTTGACCTGCTTACAGTGCCCTAAGGGAGATGATTGAGACATACAGGGTGAGGTTGTTTCATCCCAGACCAGCCATCTTCCTTTTACAGCCCTAATAAACATGGGTGTGTGTGTGTGTGTGTGTGTGTGTGTGTGTCAGTAAGGGAGAGAGTGAAATGTCTGTTGGGTTTAACTCTTGGGCTCTTTAAAAACAGGAAATGACAACACTCTTGCTCTGTTCTCGTGGATTCCTTAAAAGGATTTTTATATAACCTGCGCCGAGCATTGCTGTTAGAGTGAATTGTAAACAGATAACAGCAAGCGCTTTTTTATACATTTTTTTTTCTTTCTTTTTGTCTAGTAATTTTATCTTCTTCAGTTGGATGGCTGATGTGTATAAAAAATCAGTGACTCTCCCATATGTGGAATGAAAATGGCAAGACATTTGTATGCAGTGCAGCATTCAACCTCTGCCTGATAACAAGTTAAATGTAATCGCTGAATGAGATTTCCTCCAGTCAAGAGAGGTATAGTTTGATTGTTCCTGCAATACAATGTGTTATTTTAGCTTCCTGCATGCCTGTGGGATGATAGTGAAGATAAGTCCTAGATCTTCTTAAGGTTAAATATCCAAAGAAAATAGATTGGCTTTCTGCCTTTAAAAATATATTGAAAACCCTTTGGAACAGGGTTAAAACAACACCTTACAAAGGGCTGGAATAAAAATATGGAACCACAACATGACACACAAAGGGCTCTTATGTTCAGGTTTATATTGTAATGATAGTTGTAAAAGATAGTGTATGTGCAGAGCATACATACAGTATAGTTATAGGAAAATAATAATTAACATTTGCATGCAGCATTGTAATATAATACAACTGGCGAATAGAAAAGTCAAACTAGTGACTCCAAAATATAACTGTTTCATAAACCTTGTCATATTTGATCAGAGAATTTTGTGGTATGCAGGAACCTTAGAAGCTAAAAGACTTAAAAGGAGTTGATATACCAAGAACTGTGTGGAGCTGCAGAGAACCCTTTTAGTTCACAGGGGGTCCTTTGAATGTTAATGGCTCTACTTAGAAACATTTGTCACCCAAAGGACTGTTGAAGTACCTTTTTAAAAATGTAGGAACCTTCATTCCTTCTGTGAAGCTCATTGTAATGAGCTAGATATTAGAGCAGAGAAGCGTGGGCACACTGTGCTCGAAAGATATAGCAGCACAGCAGTCCATACAGTAATGAACTCTCAAGCTGCTTATGTGTTTACCACAAATAACCTTTAGTAAGAACAATCAGAGGATGTTACTTTAAAGGAATAGTTCACCCAAACATAGTTCATAATCGAAACGGTATGTGGGTGTGTGTTGAATAAATGGTGTAGGACAAGGCCACTCATGACTTGTACTAAACTATCCCTTATACTAAATCTTACACACATACCCCTGGAAAGCATCTCTACAAATTGAGCTCCTCAGTACAGTACATAATCAATTCCAGGATTCCAGGTAGTGAGTAAATGGTAGTGGTGGGGATTTTTCATTACCTTTTTTGCAGGTTACATTGTTCTGTGAGTTAGTGATGGGTCATTCATGAATGATTTGTTTGTTCATTGCATCTGTTATGTGACAAATGAACAAAAAAACTAAGGTAAAGTAATTATTTATGTTCCCATTATGTAAATGATCTTTGGCTATATTATAATGGTTTCTTAATTTGGAATGTGATTAAGATTGTGTAGGTGGATGTGTTCGGGGAATTTGGCCGTTAAAAGTATAAAGCCTCTTAAATGAACGAAGTGATTTGAATAAAGATTTGTTCATTTTGATGTATGAGAGAATCAGTCAAATGATCTGAACTTCCCATCACTAGAGTAGGTGGCGACAAGTGACTGTCTTTATTAGTGAGTCATTGAATCATTCATTTAACCAATTTGTTCGAAACACTGATTAAATATTAATCATTCACACAAAGAAAAAAGCTGCCATAAATTTTCAACCCAGGCTCATTGGAAATACGTGCCTCTAAATACATTTCTGCAACGTCGTTATTATGTACATTACTGCCCGTTTCACAACAGTTTCAAAGTAAAATGTCCAGAGTGGTGCTAAAACACACGTTTAGTACGTGACTGTGGCACATTTTTAATATGTTGGTACATGCNAACCAGAGTGGTGCTAAAACACACGTTCAGTACGTGACTGTGGCACATTTTTAATATGTTGGTACATGCATGTATTTCTGCGTTTTTACTACGCTGCTTGAGTTATGCATTGTGGCTGTTCAGAATTCAAAAAATCCAGGGAGTGTCATTAAAAGTTAATGCTCTATCGTGTTGAAAATATCTCCTTCACCAAACCCAACCCTAAAACCCTAAAAAGTGTTAACAAATGCAAAAGTGATATAAAAATTCATTTATTTATACAGCCTTGCTATTTTAACTTCCTCATGTGGATTTGAGCTGTTTCTGTCTTCATCACTAAAGGTGCAATGCTGTATAAAATGAGCTACTGAGCAAACCTACTGAACTCATGCATATGAAGCTGTATATGTGACGAAAACATTCAAAAGTATTCAAAATTGCGCAGAATGTAAAAATTGTTTTGAAGTTATAATATTCTGCAAGCAATTGTGTGAAAATTAGCCTTTAGAAATCAAAACTCTGTACCTGAATAAAAGTTGTCAGAGTTTTACTGCCTCTAGTGTTCATTTCAACTGGAAACTGGAATTATTTCTTACATAGGCCTATAGCTAAGTTTTTTTTTTTCATTTTGCAGAAATGTATATAGAGGCACATATTTCCAGTAAGCCTATGTTGAAATGTTTATATTTCAGGAGTAGAATATCATTAAAATGTTGATATTAAACTTCCTTAGGTGCAATTTGTCACAATCTTAAGGTTCCAAAGATGAGGACAGGCCTAAAGTTTCCAACACTAATATTTTTTTAATCAAAGAATAAACATAGGGCATCCAAGCCAATGTAACAGTGTGCGCTTAAACACAAACTACGACCAACAATGAACCGAGGGTACCAAGGAATTTAAGTATACACCGCTAACAAACTAAATAACGAACAGGTGTGATAATCCAATGAATTGCCATAGTAACTAAATAGAACAGGAAACTAGAACAAAGATAGGAAATGAAAAAAACTTTTTTGTTTAGGTCCATTATAATGAAACCTAAACTGATAGTTAATTGTAATGTTTTTATACAAGCAGTTTTTATTTGAGTGCTGATTATTAAATAAATTTGATTAATTAATTGATTTTTAAATAAAGATTATTTTTGGTTTCAGTTGAACCAATGACATTGTTTAACAAAAAAGTTGGCAGTCTTATATATTACATTGTATTGCATTGTATTATAATGTATAATTTTGGGTGTGAGTGCAGCTGAGCAGTGCGTGTGTTCTTTCTGAGATAAACACGCCTTTATGGCTCTGCACTTATTTAGTTAATTGCATTTGCTTGTCAGCTGAAGCTTTTATGTGAAGAGAGGATTACAGGAATGACTTTACTAATATACACTCTATGCCATCTCAATACTGAGGTCATAACTTTGACATTTCTAAATATCTAAATGCTTGTCCCTGCAAATTAAATGCTTGTGGCTAATAAATCAACCAGTGGCTTAAAGAGCAACTTTATCATAAACTTTATCATTTATGATGCTGACCTTTAATGGCACACTGACTACTACTTTGGTAATGTGTATTTGCCGTTTGATTCTGTTTATTTTACAGTGTATCACAGATTTCTTAAAAATGAATTATTGTTTTTGTATGTGTGTGTATGCTGGACATTCATCCTCCTGCACACACACACACACACACACACACATAATTCATGTGTTTAGATCCTTTTATCTTCTAATGTCACCTTCCATTCATTAGTGCTTTAAATTAGCAGGATGTGCAGCAGGTCAAAGGAAATAAAGGCTTTTGAAAAAAAATGCTGGTGTGACTGAGCAATGCAAGAGAATGATGCAGGTGAGAAAGCAGGAGATAGATGAGGTTAAACGGAGAGGAGGACATTAATTAAAAGCCGTTGAGCATGGGATGAATACTCTTAATTATACATGCGCTGCACACACAAACGCTCTGGTTTATAAATGAATACGACTGCTTCATATGAACTGTGCTTTTGATTGATGTGTTCAGTGTTTTGGAAGTACAGTACACGGCTCTGTTTTTAAGATTAAAGCAAGCAATCACACAGTGGTTTGTGAAACAAGGGCAAAGAATTTTGGTGTCAGTGTAAAGTAAAAAAAACTGGTAGAGTTTTCTGTGCATGTGGGGGGAATGTTTACATCACATTTTATATTTACTTGGCTACATGCCCTGTATGTGTTCCCTGGCAGTCGCATTGCTAGTGCCATCCTTTAACAGTTGAATTATATGAACAGATGTGAAGTTAAACTTGTCTTCATTTTGTCCATCACAGCATTGTACTAAAAATGATGGTCTAAAGCTGTGTGTGGTTTGAGCATGGGTTTGGAGGCCAGTGTTTAGCTGGGTTAAGTATACCTCTCTGTGTGAATGGTTAGTAAACGAAACCTTATATCACCCTAGGGCAAAGCCAGCCATCTGTATTCTGTCATTACTGTCAGCCACAGACCATATAATGTACGCAGACTATCATCCAGACACACACACTAGAAATGATTACAAAGTCATTCTGGGTCTTGCACTCAAGTACATACACATCACTCGATTATGTAACACAATCAGTCATACTGATACAAAGTAGAAAAGGCATCTTTCCATGAAATTCTCCTGGTACAGTATGTGTACTGTGTCAGTTTATTTATGTATGTGCGTATAAGTCTTTACGAAAATTCTCTGAATTTACTCACAGCCTGCACAGCGTAAGTAAGTGTTTGTGAAAACTTTGTTACAAACACATATAAAGTAAAACTAATATCAGAAAACATTTTAATATAATGATTTTGTACTCAAGTAACATTTATTTTTGTTATGGTAAAAGCAGTTGCCGTGTATTTTTGTGGAAGCTGTCATTTTCCATTTTTCAGAATTCTTTGATGAATAGAAAGTTCAAAAGAACAGCATTTATTTGAAATTTATTTGAAGTCTTCTGCAACATTATAAATGCCTTTACTGTCACTTTTGATCAACTAAATGTGCCTTGCTGAATAAAAGTATTAATTTCTATAAAAAAAATAATCTTGACCCCAAACTTTTGAATGATATATAAAGTTAATTTATTTTTGGCTCAGGTTTGATAAAGATGGATGGTATGGTCACATATTTTTTTTCACATATAGAGTTGTTTGTGAGTATCCTGAGTTCAGATGACCTGTTCCAGCATGCTTCTCCTTCTCTGTAATTACACACACTAATATGTCTGCTTCATATAGTGGCTGGAGAGAGAGCAAGCAATCAATCAACCTCTTCTAGACTTCTGTAGCTAGTAGCTAGCCTCATACACTGTAAATTGGAATGTTTGTAATGGTTTTGAACTTTAAAGTGCCCTGTGAATGGTTCTGAACCCCATAACCCCAGCACCCCTCCCCCAACCCCCTTTCTTTCTTTTATACAGTGGTACCTCATATTACTTTTTTTATGTTTTCTTTTGTTCCAGAGCAGTGACTCAAGATAAATGCATGTGGTCTATTAACTTTTGTTTTCCGCCTTTTCTCTTTTGTTCTCTCCCTCAGGCTGTCCTCCTCAGATCAATTAGGAGTAATATATCAGTCATTTTGATCATTTTAGACATGACTGGAGGGAAATTCACATTTGTGGGTAAATTTCTCTCCCTCCTTTTCTGTCTTTCTTCTGTCTGTCATTTATATACTCATAAAGATACACATTCTCTCTTTTTATGGGTAACACACACACACACACACTGGTTCCTCTTACTTTCCTATCATTAGAATATACATTTTATGAAAATATTAATTACATTTAACTTCAATACATGTTATTTTTTCCATGTGGTTTGAATGATTTTTTGAGGAAAGTTTTCGTAGTGCAAAGTTTTTGTACAATCATCTGTATGTAAAGCTTCACATTCGTTCATTCATTCATTCATGGACGTCTTAAGAGCTAAAAAAAAAAAGGTACCTTCCACTCAGAGGATGAGGAAAGAGAGAAAGAGAGGGAAATGTGGGACTGGATTTAGTCTCGCAGAAAAAAGAAAGCACAAGCATGAGAGAAAGAGATCCTGTCCCTGCTGCGGTGGCTTTTCAAAGCATGTCACGAGCAGACACTGATTTCCACTCAGTGACAATAAAAGTCAGTGACAGCCGCCTCTCTAAATCCTCATTGACCTGTTATGTATAATGGGCTTTACAGAAGGACTTGGCTCTGGGAATCTTTTCTCACATCGAGGGTTTATAGGAGGAACAGTAGACCATGATGACTGGAAAACAAAGTGCATTCTGCAAGTTGTGCAGTTTTCCCCTGTCTTTCTCACTTGGGTTGTTTTTCAGTTCAGAGATCGGATTAGATGCTCATGTGAATGAAGAGCAATATATCTGCAGGAAATTAAGATTCTGTTTCCAGAACTCAGTCTTATATCCAGAAGGGTTTCTTGAAATTGAAATAAGATCCCAAAAGAGGAGCATTGAATCGAGGAGTATTGTGTTTGGCACTACACAAATTGTGAACTAAACTGTGAATCTGACTGAGACTGCCTCCTCTTGTAGAAGACATATTGTGGTACAATATGATTTAAATCAAAGAGAGGGGATAATTCATAAATTATGTAAATTAATAGTTTTATTCAACAATGATGCATTGCATTAAATTGATCAAAACAATAAAAAGCATCAAATAAATATTTTTTAAAGACTTTCTCTTCATCAAAGAAATCTAAAAACAATCTATTACAGTTTTTACAATTTCAACATTTATAATAAAGAAGTGCTTCTTGAAGACCAAATCAGCATAACTAAAGGATCAAATGACTGAAGCTTTAAACTACATTTTTTAAAACATAATAGCTATTTTAAATTATAATACTGTTTTACAATTACTGGATTTCTGATCAAATAAATGCAGCCTTGTTAAGCATAAGACACTTCTTTCAGAAACATTTTAAAAACCCATAACCCCAAACTTTTGAAGAGTAGTTTTTAAGTAGTTCCAAGTAGTTCAATGGTTCAATCTTTCTATCAAAGTTAAATATTGTATTATCCTAAACGCATCTTATAAGGAACTAACTAAATGTTTTGTCTGTGAAACAGGAGCACAAAGCAAGTAAGAGAGGATGAGTGTGAGCTCTGGTTCAGGCAAGAGGAGCTGCTGCATGTTAATCAGAAGTGTTCATGTACAGACCAAACCCTGCAAGCTATAATGAGTAGTAGACCAAGAATTGAGAATATGGCTAATTTTTGTCTCTGTTATACATCCATTCGTTTGTAGAGAACTCTTTAATGCTAAATATATTTCTACTGCTTACTGCTGCAGTTCACACAAGTCCATGTTTTCTACAGGAATGTTTTTATGTATTTAATCATACATTATCTCTTAAGCATTAGACAAACATTAGCCATCTCTGTGTGGAATCTGAGTGAAGATCAGCTCAAGCTTTTGAGGCCTAAACTATTTCTCCTCCTTTCCTCACTTGACCTCAGCTTCTAAAAACACTAAGATTATGACTAAACCTGTACAGACAACCGCATTGAACTTTTAGTTTAGATTAAGCTGGTGTTCATAGAGCGCTAACCCAAATTCCAGGCTGATTCATCGGTCCCTCTTTTTGTTTCTTCTTTTTCCCTTCTTTTTGTTTAGTCTGCTCAATCACATTATGAAGTGCTTTTTGTGATTCCCGCTTTGGCCGTTCAGTCGCCCTGATTTCCAGCTTACACACTCCCATCAGCTCTCACATCTTTATTTCCAATGAGAGGACTAAAGAGCAAAGTAAATAGAAGGTTTAATTAAACTCTGATCACATGAGACTTGATTTGCATAAGAATTTGGCCCTGTGTTATGTGTTTGTGGGTGAATAAGAGAAAGAGATTAGGCACATAAAGAGTGATATACAGACTAAAGAAGAATAAAAGCAGACTGGGATGGGCTGAGACTCTTGGCTCACCATTTCTTTACCTTTCACCCTCGGCTCTCACAGAAGCCGTTCGGTGTATCATCGTAACACCATGCCTCAGTTTAACAATAAACTAAGTGTCAGGAGTACACTGGACCATCTTCTTTATTACGGCTACAGTTAAACAGATTAATCTGGAACAAAATGGAGCTGTTTTTATTGCAGAGCGAGAGAAGGAAAATAAAGAAAAAGTGATGCTTTTTGTCTCTGTATAAACCATATCAAAAAATGCGTAAGCGTGTGTGTAATGTTTCAACTGTAAGAGCCAGTAGCGAGACAAATGAGGTTTCTCTGGATTTTATTTGACATAATCGAGCAGTGAAACCAATTCTCATGTTCTCTGTAAACCTTTTTAGTAATAAGCTTCGAAGAAGGAACTCTGTCTTCATTTTCAGAAGAAACAAGCATCATTTCTTCCGAAGAAATAGTGTTATGTAATGTCAAAATGTTCACATGCTCACAGGATTGACTGTTGTTTTGTGTTGTTCCAGGAGCTGCTTATTCAATTCTTCAGGGATGGTCACAGGATGATGATGTCACTGTGGAGCTGTTGAGGAGGAGACGCTGGCTTCTTCTGGAGCCCCCTCCAATGGAAAGTAACAAAGCCAGTCAAGACAGTTTGAAACCTGAGTCTCAGGATTCACCCGGTATACTGGCTGATGACGACGCAGACAACAGCTCCCAAATAATGGTACCCTTTAAACTTCAACAAAATATTATTTTTCCCTAAGAGGCCATTCACACAGAATGCCTTTTTCCATTCCAGTGCTCTACTTTTTATTGTTTTCCTATGCAAACACGCGCTAGACTGACATCTTTGACCACTGTCACTCACACTTCACAAGGCATTCTGAAAATGAGGTGCTCCAGTAGAAAAATGTTCAACTTTTAAAAAAACAGACACAGGTTATCAAACCCTGGGTTGTGAAACTGTGCAAAATGTCTGTCTGTCTATCTATCTATCTATCTATCTATCTATC
>SCHK01025935.1:0-16677 GCA_004124795.1 Poropuntius huangchuchieni
ATATTGGTGATGTCAGTGCCCTAAACGATGTTATAACGGACCATCTCACATCCAGAGATGAAGGAGGATTGGATGATGAAGTTACTAAAGAGGAGTCGTCCGATGACGGTCTGTTATATGCTTTTCTAATTGTAAACTGCAAGGTACATTATGCGAGCTATCTAAACATACAAGCAGTGATCAAAATTTCAGAGAATATGCCCATCATGATAAACAACAGAAAACTGTCCTCTTCAGGGTTAGCCTGTTTGTGTAATGATGCAGTATAGCACTCCTGACAGACAGCAATCGTTAGAAGTGAAAGTGAAACTTTAAACCCGTTTTTCTCAAAATTCCATTCTGGAAAATCATAGCTATCAGCCGACTTCAGATAGCGATAACGTTTGTTATGTTCAAGCTATGGACAAAATAAAAATAAAAAGTTTTAGAAAGGTCTTGAACCCAGCTTTCATATGATATCAAAATCTAAAAATTTTAAAATTTCACCATGTGTTGAGTTTTCCTAGATCACAACACAAATGTTAACCATTGGTTACCTGTGTGCTTTTATAATAGTTCTTTCTGATTTATGTGTAAAATGAATTCAATCTTCAATGGTTAACATTATTATTCACATTTTATCAACTTAAAAGTGTAACTTGAAATTGAATTTTGAAACTGCTTGAACAAGCTATAGTACAACGTACATGAATTACCAGCAAAGGATTATACAGGACTGATTTGCTTTTATCTTTTTGCACACACATGACTACAACAGATGGCAGAGGAGGAACAGCCTGTGTGAGAAAATATACACTGTCATCTCTCAAAAGGAGACAGAGGATACATTATCTGTCTTACTCTCTGTTATTTCCATGAGTTGTTGTACTACAGAGTAAACCAGATGTGTAGAAAGTACTCTGTAACACAATATAACAGCTTACGCACAGATGGTGTTCTAAAAAACAAGCAAGCACACACGCAGACGAGTGCAGAGACACACACACCCAGTCTTCTCATGTTTGGCTGTGGCCCCAGTGTCACAGTGACACCACAGATAATGCTAACCTGTTTCATGAAGCTGAAGGGTATCTGTTCTGGGTGTGTGTCCATATGTCTCAAGTGTCCATGCTAGTATCTATGTGCAATACTATTCTCATCATTGCCACTTGCATAATGCATTTGTCCACAGATGGACCCCTCCTGTGGTACAACGGTCGTTCAACCAACAAACACTGAAGTCAAACCCTCAGCACACCATAAAACAACCACTTAACTACAATTACTGTCCCACAAAGCAAAAGATGGTCAGGCAGATAAAAAGAGCGTACCATAGCCAGAAGGAAACTTTAAAAAGAGCAGCCAAACTTTTAACCAACTATGCTGGTTAACAAACATAACATTTAATCAAACACTCTCTGCATTTCATCAGATATAAAGTTACATTTCATAATTATTCATAACAGGATGTTTAGAATGAAAAAAAACTTTGTAGTACTAAATATTGTCCAATTGCACATAGTCAGTTTTACAACAACAACATTTTTTCATCACAAAACAACTTAATGATACATTTGTTTTAACAGAAAGTTCAAATGAACAGCATTTAATTAAAATGGAAACCTTCTGTAACTTGTCTTTTAATATAATGCATTATTGATTAATAAAAGTATTACTAAAAATAATACTTTTGAATGTTAGTGTAAGTATGCATGTTTATGCAGTATCCAAGGTTTGAGTTTCACAAGGTTTGAGTACATGTGTTCTCAGATTATTTAAAAACATTAATTTGTATCACATTGCTAAAACTTGCATGAAGCTTAAAAAGCAACACATTCCTAGTCATTGTTCATTCGGATTAAGCCGCCTGTCTGTGTCTTTGGCAGCCCACATCCTTCTCAAACAGATTACTACTGAGTTTAAACACTCCAGCAGAGATTTATATGCACTAACGTCCATGTTTAAACATGTACAGCAGTGGATTTACAGTGAAACTCCAGCTGCCAGGAAAATGACACAGCAAATAAAATGCTGCTTTAACTCAGGGATTTCCATTCAGTGCAGTATAATAAAAGGGAACAGGACATTTTCCTCCATGCTGTTCCCTTCAGCTCAGTGAAACTGGAAAAAAATCTTTTTCAAAACATTTAACCTCTAACTTCTGCTTTGCCTTGCAAAAGACATCCCCTGAATGAAAGGGAAAGGAGAACTAATTCAAACAGTTAAATGTGTCCGTTATGTGAAAATCTCTCCTTTGGCAGGAGCTCGGTAAGACTTTTTTAAAAGACTCCGGAGAGAGTTTTGATCACTTAAAATGTGAATTATGCAAATTCTGTGCCACTATCATCACCAAATGGAATAGCAAAAACAATGACTATTATTAGTCGGCAAACAGAAAGTTCTGCCTCAAACTCATGGCATTGGTTGAGCTAGTGCCACTGTGTTGGGATCAACACATAACATGGCTTCTGTCTACTGCAATGCAATTTAGCAAAAGATAAGAAGACATGATAAATAGAAGATAAGATCAAATCTAAAAAAATAAATAAATAAATAAATAAATAAATAAAGTTCCATTTACATTTCAAAGTAACCCGAATTAACTATAAAACCATGGAGGCAAAGCCATAAGTCTGAAAAAGAACAAATGCACCCGCTGTAGCACACACCTCCATGGGGTCATACAGTGTAACTACATGGTAAACACTGAGTCAAGTGATTCGGATGAACATCAGAAACACGACCATTAAAAAAAACCAAGGATTCAAACATAGAGAGTTAGACCATGCTTGGTTATCCAGACCATACCTCATGCCCTGAGACCACATGATACAGATGCAGGACCACATGCTGAACCAACTCACAGAGATCTTTCCCTCCCTTTCATCTGAGCCTTAGCTAACCTCATATGCTGAACATCTGCCTCTGATTATAGACTGTATGTGTGTGTGAGAGCTCTCTGCAGCTGTGTGTGCTGGTGTGTGTGAGAGAAGGCTAGAGCTTTGATGGCTAAGATTGTATGTGTAAAGAAAGTATATTGCATTAATAATGTGCCTGAAATCTCCATGACAACAGTATGAGGGAGTGTCAGCCTGTAAGAGAATGAGAGTTTATTTTTATGTGCATGAGTGGTTTGTGTGTTGCTCATCCTGCTGAAGCATCTTCACACAAATTCAAATAACACACACTTACCCAAGAAACTAACTGAACTATATTTAAGGGCCAATGGTTAAAATATTCTTGAAATATTTATCACAGATATCACAAATTTGAATGAACAGTTGTTTTTGCCTCTCATTTGCATTTGGCAGAAGCTCTTATTTAAAGTGACTTACAGTCACATTGCATTCAAGGTATACATTTTATGTTTGCATATTGGCCAAGAATTAAACAGATTGGCATGGCATTCCATACATATATACATTCCATACATATGTGTGTGTATTCAGTAATAAATCACAGTTAAAATATTGGATGATACCAAAGACCAATCATAATTTCAAAAGTACAAAAGACACTGAAAATTAAAAAATTAAAATTAAATTTAAGCAACACATGAAACATTAAAGGGATAGGTCAATGGGAACCAAAACTGTTTGATTATTCCTCAAAATATCTTCTTTTGTGCTCAGGAGTAGAAATGCATACAGGATTGGAACAGCATGAGGGTGACGGGAATAGCATGTCAATTTTCAATGACAGACAGAACGATAGAATTTTCAATTTTATTTGGCCTATCCATTTAATGTACTGTATGAACTATGTTTAACAAAGACATTTGCTAAAATCTTCTAAAAAGCATCCTTATTATAATGGTGGAGCACCACTTCATTACAAAAAAAAATTAAGATGCACCCTGAAATAAATTTCCAACATTGACCACCAGTCCCAATGTATTCTCAATATCATCCGTGATAAAATTATAATAATGATATAATGGATTGGATATGTCCTCCATGTGCATCTTATAAAATGGCACCTGAAAAGACAGAAAACTTTTTTTTGTTTTTCAGAAAAGAAAAAAAAAGTAAAAAAGAAAATGAAAGACAGACAAAAGAGATAAGAAGAGGGGGAGAAAGCGTGCTGATCAGTGAACCAGCAGAAGGTCTGCTGATGACTGACAGGAATGACACGACTGAGTGGGCCAAAATCAATCTCAGCACTCTGAGATAAGGCTAAACTAAACAATGCTCCAACGCTCAAATGCTTAAAGCCACTAGTCTCTAAAACCCACAGCAAAGACTGGAGTCCTCTCAAAGCCTCTCCGTATAACCAGAGAATACACCTAATCAAAAATGAAAATTCATGATTTGTTCAAGTAATTGATAGCAGTATGTCCAAGAAGCTGTTCTTTTCAGTGCAATAAAAGTGAATGATGACTTAAAGATGTTAAAGGCTTCATTTCAGTCTGTTCACAAAACTGTTGAATGTGTTGGAATACATAGCAGAGCACTGATGCTTTTATTGGTCAATTTTGGAGCTTGACAGCTATTGTCAGTCTGCTTTAACTGTATGGAAAAGAGCAGCATAAACATTGCTAAACATGCTAAATTTCTCTTCAAGTGTTCCACAAAAGAACGTCATATATGCTTGGTTTGACATGAGTAAACGTCATTGACAAATCTTTAATTTATAGGAAAACTGTGCCTTTAAGACATGTAAAAATGGCTCAGGTGATGAGGACACATGATGAATCTGTACTGTATAAACACTATGAGGCATCAGTTTTTTGTTTTTATCATCATAACTCCTACTTAGCAGAGTTACTAAACTCCCAAACATTCCCAAATCATGTTCCTGTTAGCAGTCTAATTGAATCCTCCCAAATACAGTTTTTGATTATTATATGAGAATGTAGCCATGTTCTATCTGCTGTGAGTTACATAATCAAAGCATAAAGGTTACACACGTGTGAGCATTTTCAAGGATCAAACCAGTCAATGTTATGTGTGTATTCTAAAGGTCATTCAGTATTGGTTGGCCAGATTTCTCAAGAACCATCTCATTAAAGCGCCGGTGCACTAACAATAGGATCATGTGGTTATATCACAATATGACCTAAATGACACTAACCTCCTGATTTGACATTGTAAAATCAGTAGAGGGTGAATGTAAACATTTCTAACTCCAAAGTAAATAGCAATGAGGAACAAATGGCACATATTATATTACTTTGTAATCTAGGTGTTGCTATCAGGTGATGATAAGCTGCATATTAAGTCATATTACTCTTTAATACTTACTGAACTTACCAGTGGCAATACATCTTCTTACCTTTGATGCAGCAAGACAAAACAGAGAATTATACGTTTGTAACACCTTTTTGTACACCCAGGATTTTCTTGTTCTACATGTTTCATATTGTTCATTCGTTTCCCTGAGATGGGAATTTACATTGTATGCCTTGCCTTTGCAGACTCCAATTGAGGGTTCGCTTATAACCTAAGGCTGGTTATGCTGACTGATGTACAAGTGTGAATACACAGCTTAACACAGGGTTAAAAGTGGCCTTTAAATGGGGATAAAGACGATTACGCAGGATTAAGCTCAGGATAAAAAAACTCTGAATTTAATTCATGAACTCAGAAAGTGCACAGAATATAGGCCATTGTTTTGAGATATTTTAACACCCACACAATAAAGGATTTAAACAGATGAAAGGATTACAGAGCCAGATCTTGAAAATCCACCCAAATAGGCGCCTGTGCATACCAGTTAACCTATCCATTTGAAAATGTCCTCAAAAATATAGAAAACCTCAACTGGTGGTGTTTCAGAATAAAAAATAAAGTAACTGTTACCTTATTCTTCTAAACTTTAATTAATATTTCTCTCACAATTTCCTTTTCTTTTACTATGACATGGAAACAGGCTTTCATTCTATGAAGAAGGGTTGCAATTTGGTGCAGTATTTTCTGCTAAAACAGAAATGTTCTTCTACAAAAAAGTATATAGACGACATGAAGTGAAACTTTTCTTCCCTAATGTAACATATTTCGGAGTGAAACGGCCTCTTGGATGAAAAAAAATTAGGGCAGGACTTCATTTTGTCCATCTGGAGTTGATTGGTCGTTGGCTAATTGCTGTTATTTTTCATATAAGTGACAGGTTTCTAGAGCCAAGGGATTGAAACTTGTCTGTCAACCATATTGTATATATTTTTTATTGAATTCCAAAAATACAAAAAAAGTGTAGGTTCTCAATATATATTTAAGAAACTATATAAATGCAAATAAGGATGCAATAGCAACTATATAAACATTTAAATTAAAACTAAATTAAAACTATTAAAAAATTAAAACTTTTTTAATTGGATAACCTTACTAACCAGCCACATGTTATCAAGGAAAAGATGTCATTATGAGAGGGAGGGGACTTTTACATTTCTGATCAAATATTGTGAGTGCAAGTGAATAAAATTATTTTTATTCTGCCTTTAAAATGTGTATGAATGTCAGTTCATCATTCAAAAAAATATCTAAAAAAGGTGGAATCTGCAAACAAAGGACGCTAGAGTTTTTCATCTGAACTGACTTCACTTTTATAAACAGTTTTGCAATAGCTCTAATCCAACAATCAATGCGACTTTTAGGGTATGTTTGTGCTTGTTATCTTCAAAAATAAATGGACATTTAAAAAAACTTTTTTCCTTAATGCAATGAAACTCGAAGGCTAGATTAGGTGTGACTTGAGTGTCCAAATACTTCTGGGACACTGTACAAATTCGCTGTTCAAAGTCACCCGTCACTTATCTAAATGTCATGCATGCATTGCATGGTGTGATGTTCTTACCTCCCATCGACCGTAGGTCAGCAGGAACAGGCTCAAGGGTATGGCGGTCCCGGACATGGCATGCGTGGAGGGCATGCTGTACTCCGAGTTGTAGAACATCTCCACCTTGACCACCGGAGGCGAGGCAGGTCTGGGCCAGCGGATCACATCTTTCGTGCACTGGCCGAGATACATGACCCACACCCAGACCACGACTAACCGGCGGCTCACATACGCGTCCACGTTCCACATGAAGAACGGGAAGAATGAGATGTAGAACAGCTCGTTCCCAAGCTCGGTACCAAGCGTGAACAGGTAGTAAAGAAACTTATTGTCGATGATGAACTCTTGCCCGACGTCTCCGGTGAGAGAGTTTCTGCGCAACGGCTTCACCGCGGATCCTTCAGCCTCGACCCCGTCTTTATCCCGCGCTTGCCCGTTGATATTTTCTCCCGCAGCCCCGTTCGCCACGCCGTTATTGCGTTTCTCCTTGTCTGCTCCTGCTGTTCTACGGCGGGTGGCATCCCCGCCTCCGTTCTGAACATCCCCGTGGCGAGTGCTTGGCACCCTGTTACGGAGTATGTCACGCGGTTCGGTCCCACGCACCCCGCACAGCCGTTGGAAGCGTGCGACGTGCTGAGGGTCCTGCAGATATTGCATGAGACGAACGAATCCCGCTTTCATCCCGCCTGCCATGTCCAGCGACAAACTGCGCAAGTCGTATCCGCCCGGTAAGACCGGGAGAAGCTTGAGCTACTGAGAATGAACCGTGCTGTATGTTATTAAACCATTCCCTCCATTTCTATGCTTATAATAACAAAACGCCCAATCTAACCAAGACAAATAGACTTGTAACAACTGTTAATGTTATTGCTGTACATACAAAAAGAAAATTAACCCAAAAAACTTCTTGCAACGATTTACAAACCGACCCCCACGCCGTATCCGGTTACTGACAGATCCGCGCGACCACGAGTGGTTAGAACGAAATCAAGCAAGGGCCTTGGACTCAAAATAGGCGGGGCTTAACAGCCCGGACATTGTCTGTGATTGGTCAGGTACCATGGGTCGAACGGCTCTGGGTCGAACTAAAAAGAATAATTTTTTAACTCTTCGCTGTTTGATATTAACCCAACTGCTACAAAATATAATGATTGACTTTATTTACATACAAAATATCACCCAAGCCGCACATGAAGGCTTATAGAGCAAGCATTGTCACGTGGTATCTGTTACTTTTCACAGCGCTGTGTGGATTGATTGGCCAATCGTAGAAGTTTATGATTAAGAGAGATTGTGTGGGCTGATTTATATGCCTACGTCAAGTATTAATCTCATAATATTGTAAGCAGGTATGCTATTGTATAAAGTGACGTCCCAAGAATGTATTTAATTTATTATTTAATTGATCTATTTATTTGTCTGTTGTCTATTTTTCCTTTACATCTGAATGTTTTTCGTTGTATTGTTCTGAGGTATGGCATAATATATATATAGCTCAATGGAAAAATCGGATCCCTGTGCCGCAAAGCGCCCCCTGGAGTAAGACCACTTTTGTCAAGGAAACGTTTATCAATTTTTGACCAATGGTGCGTAGACGCGCACTACCGACACTTGACACTTGGCATATGCTGGAGGAAAAGGCCAATACTAATCATTTCATGTCCATATATTTATTTACACAGATAAAGAAAAAAGGACTAAGTGAAACATTCAATATTATATTTTATTTCAGTGCCATGAAAATAGACAATTCTTGTATGCTACTTTTAAATCTTTTGGCAAAATAGCACTAAATTCTCTGAGGAATAGTGTTCTCTTTGAAACAAAAAATAGCTTCATTTCAAAATAAACTGGATATCCATGTCTATGCTTTGAAATGTCCAAAAGATAGCACTCTGAACTTAGATTTCAGTAAATTACATTCAGATATTGAAAAAAAAAAATACAATACACATACAAATGTGCATAAACAAACACACAAAATATTAATAGCAAGAGTACCAGTCATTATTAACCGTACCAAAATATTTTTGCACAACTTTGCCTGTTAAAAAACTTTATGCAACCAACATAAGAGACACATGCACAGCGATATGAGACAAGAACAGGATCATCTGAGGTTCTGTGTAAGAGTGAATGGCGGATTTTACACTACATTGAGCATGTATACCTTGTTTTCCCTGTTAGTCATAAACCATGGGTCTGTACACTGAATGTAGGCTGTATGTATTGTTATGAGATATTCTGACACCCACATGGCTAGGGTTTTCAGATCCAAAAATTATAGAGCAAGAAATGTAGAAAATCCATGTGTGCGTGTAAAAGGAGGCATTGGAAACTCAGTATACTGGCCAGACAGACAACTGAAATTTGTTACAAGGTACAAATGAGTGTAAAACAGCATAGTAAATGACAGGTAGTACAGTTGATTGAATGAATGAACCAAAGAGGTCGTAGCTGAGAATTCCTCGCCATAACACTAGATGGCAGAGTCACCTTAACATAACAGTTTCTGCCAAAAGCCTTAAAAGGCTGTATGCAATGAAGCACAAGTAGCAAATGCAGTAAATTGTTTTGTTTTTTTACATTGTGAAAGCTGCATGTCACTACACTCTCAGAAAAAAAGGTACAAAACTGTTATTGGGGTGGTACTTTAATTAGGTACAAAAACTAATAGGTACATATTTGTACATTATTTACCCCAAATAGTACATATTAGTATCTTAAATGTGCATATTGATACATTTAGAAAAGGTACTGTGTGATATGGTGAGTTTTGTACTTTTTTGCTGAGAGTGAGACCCTGTTTAAACAAAACAAAAAAAACAAACAAAAAAAACAGAAGGCCTTGAAAGAAATAATTTTCACTTCTTATTTGCCCCTACATTTTCCTATTTTATTTTATTTTATTTTATTTTATTTTTTGTTAAAGGTATGGAAACTTCTTTAAAAAAAAAATTACTAGTTTGACATCAGTAGCCACTTACACAAAAATTTCCATTTCACAGCAACAAAGCTTTAGTAAAATCACTCCATCCTTGGGAGCAACCAGGACTTTGACACTTACAAATTACATTTTCGTCTTTTTTTCTTACAACATAATATAACAACCACAAGGTGCATGGCTTTTCATTTGCCTTTTTTATCCCTGAAAACAGTGCTTAAGATTATAGCTCACTCAAGCAAATTTATGAAAACTAAATTTCTGTGGTCAAAGTTCATATCAACAGAGTGAGGCAGTGATAACAAGATCATGTCTTTTTCCGGTTGGAAAACGCACCCTGATATGGACAGGCACCTGTCACATCACAAACCGCAGAGCTCATGCTCACCAGCACAAGCACACAAACCCGAAATCACTTCTTCCTTAATGCTGGCTCCTGGAAATCAGTCATAGACAGTTGGACAAATCCCCTGCATGTGCTCGATAATATCTTATCCTTTCTCATCTAAGTGATAGAGCAGCACTGAAGCTCCATGATCAGGAGGCAGGGTGTGGCAGCTGCCCAGGCCGCAGATGCACGAAGCTGGGGAGGATGAATACGGCAGCAGCTTGTACTGCTGGAACTCCTGGAGCACCAACTTCAGTCTCTTCCGCCTCCTCTCCGTCTCCTCCTCCTCTTCCTTGTCATCCCTCTGTTTCTCTCTCTCTCTCTGGGCTTCGTCCAGGTGGATCTTGCGTAGCAGGTTGTTGATGAGCACAGAGCGGCGGAGGTAGGCCTCGGGGTCGTCAAGGAAACGCAGCTTCTGCAGTGACAGGCGCAGGATGCAGCTGCGCTCCTCACGCAGGATCAGGTGCTGAGGACAGACAGTTGGAAGATGACAGGTGTGAAGACATGAGACAGACATGAACAGGTTGTTTACATGAAATCTATCATTTGTCTGTCTGTCTATCTATCTATCTGTACTTAACTAAAAATGTTAAAAAACGTTTTTTTTCCGAACTGTCAAACAAGGTTTTGTTGATAAACTTCAATGAATTGCATTCAAGCACATTCAAATGACACTTACTTTTTGTAAATATCCATGTAGGCTTCCCTGAACATCCTCCTCTTCCGCATATTTTCGCTTAAAGTAGGCGACTTTCGACGTTGTTGACCGTTGAGGGCACTCTTAGAGGAAAGACCCTGCAGGCAAGCACACAGGGATTTAGTGAAAACCATGGCTTTGCAACTGGATGGAAATTAGATTTTAAATTTTTTCTTTTTTCAATCTCTTACTGTGAAAGATGATTCAACGTAAAATAATTCCATCAGTGTAAATGTGTCCCTAAGACTATGTCACTAAGTGGATTAGGGTAGACTACTCTCAGTGTGTTATGTAACAAGGTCTGTGTGTGTAGTGGATATTAATTACCTGAGAACTGCTTCACGCAGACACAATCACACACCTCTCTGACAAATCCTCTATTCACCTGAGACTCTTTCCTCTGGCTCACACACATTGCCTAATGGTTCCTAGTCAGAGAAGGAAAGAGACTGAATCTTTCTGTTTTCTATCCGATTTCAGGTCATTATTATAGTGGTGTGAATGTGTGACAACTAACCCCGATCTTCCTTGCATGCAGAAATTACTGTAGCTCTGTCTCAGAAAAGAGAATACAAGTGGGATAGGAACTGTTGCAGCGAATGTAATGACACTAGCATGCAGCTGTGCTGTAGATGCAGTCTTGCTGCTGTGTAATTCAGCGTGCGACCAAGCTGCATTTTGATTTAACAGGTTCAAAGAAACGTGCCGCGTGCTGTCAACACAGCAGTGCAGTGCGCGCTAACCGTGGGTGGATAGATTAGTGTGGGCTGCGTGTGAGTTTGTGCGTTCGAGAGAGAGAGAGAATAAATAAAGCCAAAAAAGGTATTTATCTTCACTGTACTTTCTGTAAAAATACAATTCATTTTGGTGACTGGATTTTGTATAATTCTAAATATAAACGTCATTAAATATTACATTTTTAAAAACAAATTTAACACAGGTCCTATCAACCTGTTTGAACTATTTTTTTTTGTATTAATAACACAGATGGTATAATGCCACATGATGCCATTAAGTTCATATGAAGAAAACTCTGGCAATGTCCAATTATGCATAAATTATTTGTAATTCTTATATTAGGTTACTCATAATTATCATGAATTATTCTTATTATTATGTTATATATATATATATATATATATATATATATATATATATATATATGTATTATATTATATAAATATATATAATATATATTTGTTTACTTATGTATTTTATATTTAATTTTATGTTAGTTTTATTTAAAGCAATTCACATTATTTATTTCAACATAATTGAAACATAATGTTTTGCGTTGCTTGCTGCCCTGTGGACAAAATAGCAGTTGTTTTTGACACTGGATGCAACAGCAAAAACAATAGTTTTCACTTTCTAATGTAATTTTAGAAATGCTATTTTGCATTCAGCCATGATTATTATTATTATTTCATTCCATGCAAATGAAAATCCATTCCATGCAAATGAAAAATGAAAATGAAAATGAAAAATAATTTGATTGGAAGTTTCATTTCATCATCATCTAAAATATACTAATCAGTTTCAGGAAAAGCCAGTGCATTTTTTAATTTCTCATAAAAAATACATTTTGAAATATTCTAAACTAAAACTAAAAATGGAGCCTATAGCCTAATGTTAAAATATTTTTAACAGTATGGCAATGTAGGCTAAATGAGTTCTTTACAGCAGCATTTTACTTTTTTATTTTTCTAGTGTGCCGAATAAGTAGCCTACCTTCAATAACTGAAATTAACACAGAATATGCATGCGTGTATTATGTTGTATAATGCAGCATCCACTCAACTGTCACGCTAATGAATGAATCACAGAACGCGCATTTTCCAAAAATCCAAAAAATTCCAAACTAGAGAACGGGTCTGATGTGTGTAGCACGATTAAACAACTGCATCTGCTATAACTGTTGTAAAATAAACAAAAGCATGCAGTAAAAATAGAATATGATGTTTTAAGTACGCTCACACAGAAAAAAAATCTATGTAATTAACAGAGGTAAATGATCCTACCTTATTTCTAAAGCCACATTAACAGTCTCCGCACGCGCGTTCTTCATCAAACCAGAGGCTCAAAACAGCTCATACTGTGCCGAATGTAGCCGCTTTCAGCTCCGCGTGAGCTTGACGCTTCGCCCCCAGATGTCGAAGTCTTGCTTTTGATATAATCCCTGTAGTATTCGGCTCACTCTCGGCTCTTAAAATATCCCCTTTCTGTGCAGCGAGCAATAACAGACTGCACCGGCTGCTGATTGGTCGACGCTGAAACAGATGTTTCCTGTTGCTAGGAGAGTCACTAGGCAATGATGACGCTCCAGCATCAAACTCCATTCTTCTCGCATCCTCTGCTGCTGCGTTTCCTCCTCTCTCTTCTTGCGTGTTTCTTAACATATGGCTTATCTCCTTAGAATCAGTTTTACTTTTGAAAGCTTTTATTGCTCATATACTCCTACATACCTCTCTGGCATACATTAGTATATAGTATATCATAAATTGAAACCTTTTAAACTGTTAAATGATCTCTTAACCTCACATCCCCAAGCTTAAGCGATTCTTCCACTCCCATACGCAAACATTACATGATGGGGAAATTAAAACACACACTCTTCTGGCAAACAGTTTCAGATCCTCTATCAGTCTGATCCAAACAGCCTGATCAACAGATGATATGATCATACGGTTGGTTACAGTCAATTGTACAATCTTCAGTGCCAGTATCACCTATTTTCACAGTTGTGATACACTAATGCATAATCAGTGTAACAAAAAGATTTATTGCTATTCTGTATCATAAAAAATCACATTGCCAGCAAAAATAGTGTATTACGGATGTCTTTAATGATAGACAAAAATATATGCATTTATCTCCAAAAACCACGTTGTATTTGAATGCATGCAAAACAGGCACTATTGATTTTTAAAACACTGTGGTCCATGCATCTGTAATGTTCAAGAGTTTTCCATGCTAATCTCCAATATCACTGGCTATAAATAAAAATCCATACAGGTTTGACCAGATTAGGCACTTTATATATGCATAAAGCATTACAGGCATGCATTACAAAAGAGTTTGGGTTTTAATGTCATAAGGACAGTGTTAAGATTGTCTGAAGACATGCGTAAGTGTCTGTGCTCTAAGTACAGACAATTTTAGGATTGGTCTCTTTCCAAGCAATTACAATGAATGGGGACTGGTGCTCTCAAGCTTCAAAATGGATTCACAAGCACCATAAAAATAGTGCATATGACTTGGACGCTTTATCAAAGCCTTCTCGAGCCATACAATAGCTCTGTGAGAGAAACAGGCCGAAATGTATTCAATGACAATCTCCAGTGGTCTGCTAGGCATTTATGAACAGATCTTTGAGTAACTGATTCACATGAATTTGAGAAACAGATCAGTCTCTTCAAATGAATCATTCACACCATTTTTGTGAACTGTATTACTAAACTAAATCGAGTGAAAGGATTCATGCACGTTAGATAAAACATGGATGTCAAAATTCTCAATGAATATAATTAATCTTTTTAAAGGTGACATCACCTACCAACAGAGAATTGCTTACCAAAAAATTACTGGGTTATTCTTCACAGACATAACCAACTGTTTTCACATAAACTTGTGTGTATTTGACAGTTTTTAAGCGCAATAAGACAAGAAAGAGACTCACATACCATGTGACAGATGCTTTAAACTGATATGGTGTAAAACGCATCATTTCAGCATGATAGAAATTATAATCAAAACCAAACAGAAGTTTTTTTAGCAGAGTATCTGAGAAAAGAGCTGTAAAGGCACAGCCCTATTCTGGAAAAGGGGGCGGGGAGCAGCAGCTCATTTGCATTTAAAGAGCCATGCATGAAAACAGCGTGTTTCTGCTTCCACTCAAAATAAGCATTTTTAAAATGATATAGTAAATGATCTGTGGTGTATTTTGAGCTGAAACTTCACAGACAAATTCTGGGGACACCTGAGACTTATATTACATATTGGTACATAATAGGTCTCCTTTAAATCCTGACCAGCACCAGTCCTCATTCAGTGAAATTACTGAAAAAAGTTCAAAAACTTTTGTGTTCCGTGGTTGAATGAAAACCATTTATAACGAAACATTATGAGGTTGAGTAAATAATAAACGAAATTATATTTTTGAGTGAATTTGCTGATATCTCTTATTCTGATATGAATAACGATAACTTGTGTACTCCTTTTAACAGCAACTTTTATCATAACACTGTCCGTGACTTTATATTACAGCATATTTTGATGTAAAATGTAATAAAAAATGTAAAATGTAATAAAAAAGAAACAGCTTCAGTGTCATCAGTAGGAGAGCATGAATGAAAGTGCACGTGTTCAACTAAGAGTTTTCTGCTCGTTAAACATTTGGTCTCACCAAAACTGGTTCTGGTGTTCAAGCTTAAAATCATCGGAAGAAAGGCATTTAATCATTTCAAATCAATCCTCCATTCATGAAATCGCTAGGCGACAATCACCGTGGCTCGGGCTATAATGCGTTTTGATTGGTTGCTGCTGGAGTTGAAGAGAGTAGTCTGTATATTACGCCATGAAGTCATTTCCTGGTTACCAGATAAGAGGCTGTATCAAGTACTCTCAGGGAGAAGGAAAGTGGCGTGTGGGTGTTTCTTTGTGTTCGGATGTGCTTCCAAAATTTACATGCCTTATCTCTGTTTGATACGGTTAACAGTGCTTGTTCATTCTGATTTTTGTGGGTATTTTTGGTCTTTCACCTCCTTCCCAAAGGAAAATCCAGCTGAACGCAGTAGGTATGAGTGATTAGACTTCTATCTCTCTTTCCTCTAAGCTTCCAGTAGTGTGTGCCAGCGGCAGACTTGTTGGTTTCCGCTCTCCTTCATGTCCTGCCAGTGAAGAAGTTCCTCCTCACCACTGCTGTTCTGGCCCAGAGCCACCCAGCCAATCATCTCCTTGCGTTTCATGTTCCGCCGATTGTAAATGGAGACCATTAATGTGACATCTGACAGCTGAAACAGCGCCACCTGGAAGACAAACGTCTCCTTGAAGACAGGATTCGGCTGACTGCGACGGATAGACGTCTTACAGCGGGATATCTCCTGTCCCATGGAGTTTAACAGAGTGAGCTTACCAAATGTATCTGAAAGAGAAACACATGTCACTAAATCTCACCTCAATATATTTACTTAATTATCTTTATTATCTATAATTATCTATTCCACCTTCTCCCAGTGATCAAATCTTTTTGTTATTCGATAATATTAACTTGTTTTATATTAAGCAGCACAAATGTTTTCAATATTGATTACAATAAGAAATGTTTCATGAGCACCAAATCAGCATATTAGAATGATTTATGAAGGATCAGATGTAGATGAGTTTGTTTTCTCGTCTGAGCAGATCTGGAGACATTTAGCATTACATCACTTGCTCATCAATGGATCCTCTGCAGTGAATGGGTGCCGTCAGAATGAGAGTCCAAACAGCTGATAAAAACATCACAATAATCTACACAACTCCAGTCCATCAATGAATATCTTGTGAAATCTGTCATGGTGTTTTAACGGTAAAAGTCTTCAAAGTCCACCAACATATTTGTTTAGAACTGTTTTCACATGTAAATGATGCTTTATCTGTGCATATTTCTCTCCTGGTTCAGACGAAACACTTTTTAACTGAAGAAAGCAATATAATGGACAGAGCACTTATATTTTAACTAGAAGCAATGGCCTGAAGTGGAATTGTGTGGATAACTTGTGGATTATTGTAATGTTTTTATCAGCTGTTTTAGTCTCTCATTGTGACAGCACCCATTCACTGCAGAGAATCCATTTGTGAGCAAGAGTTGCAGTGCTAAATTTCTCCAAATCTGTTCCGACGAAGAAACAAACT
>SCHK01025935.1:16757-26911 GCA_004124795.1 Poropuntius huangchuchieni
TTATATATCTTGGATGACCTAAGGGTGAGTAAATTTTCAGCAAATTTTTATTTTTGGGTGAATTATTTTTTAAAGAGACATTTAAAACAATCTTAATGACCCTAATGGTAGAGTAGATAAGTACACTAACAAATATTGTTTTTATTTTTGAAGTAAGCACAAATCTGTGACACAGCATTATATCACAGTATATGTTTGTGTTTGTGTGTGTGTGTGTATGCATGGTTTTCTTCAGCAGTGACTCATCGACTTGATGAGAGAGGTGTGAGAAAAAGATCTGTGGCTCTGTGATCGATTAAATGTCCTGTAACTCTATTCACCGAGAAGCATCATTGTGAGTGACTGTGACAGATTAACAGTTATACGAACAGCATGAACTCTAAAAGCCTGATGTTTGACCCACGACACAATGTGTGAGGATGACACATTTAAAATGTGCTTGCACAAATGTGTGTTCTAGCAGCTTGTTCGTGTAGAAAGGATTTATTGCAGTACATTTACTCTGAATCAATATCAGACGGCTTTACAAAAGGTTATTTGCTCAAGAGTCACTCCTGATGGTCTAATGATGCCTGTGAATGTGTTTCTGAGCCTTTGTTAGTGTGAGTGGGACGGTGTGTTTACCTGGAGGTCTGTTGAGAGCGAAATTACGGAAGTGGCTGCCTTTAATGATCTCTACAGACAGTCGTCCTGTGGTGGCGTTATATGATAAACCCAGCAGTAGTTCTGGGTTTCCACCGTGAGACACAGAATGACTGGAGGAAGCACTGTCACTCTGAGCGCTGAAGGACACCTGGGAGTCTACTGTCTGCAGGGAGGGAGATGCCAATCTAATTAGTTGGTGTTTGTACATAAAGTACAAACATAGTTTTTCAACATATGGACACTGAACTATTTCATTATGCTAGTTGGCATTTCTTTGCAATTATTTGGGACATTTACTAGCTATTTTGGCATTAAAATTGTTTCTGAGTAAATCATACACCAGTTTATTTTCAACATATCTTTTAAAAAATACAATCCCTTGTACATCTGTAAAGGGATCTTTGCATACAAATATGGTGGTACCCTAAGAAAAGTTCTAGTATTTTATATTCTGATAAATCTTCAGAAAGATTTGTAAAGATTTGTTGAGTTAGTAAAGTTAGTTTAAATTTATAAAAAGCATTTCAGAAGCTGTTTGCACATAAAAATGTTTATCCAAAAGTATCAAAATGTATCTGTCCACTTGAGACTGTAATCATAAGGACAGTGTAAACTACAAAAAATGTTTGTGCAGGATTTACACCAACACTGCTAGAAAATTTCTCAAATAATTTGAAAAACTAAATAATAATTATAATTACAAATAATAATAATTAGGAATAATGAAATAATTAGAAAAACAGCATCACACTGAAATAAATGCTACATTTTTACGTTAAAAGACTGAAAAACATTATCCATTAATCCTTATTTACAACTAAAACTATACTGAAAAATATTTTCAGTATAAGAGAGTTTTGAGTGTATTATCTCAACTGAAAAAATGTTTTTCTGCATTGCAAACCTAAATATTTTGCTTTCTGTGCTATATATCATTTTGTTATTAATTCTGCATGAAGGTAATATAATCTAGTTGGATATAACTTTAAGTACTGTATACTTTGACTTTGAAATACAAGAGATTTAATTCTGAATCACTGTAACAAAAATATGTATAAATGTAATATGTATAGATTATAATTCAATATAAATACAAATATTATTTCTGGCACATATACATATAAATTGTTGCAAATAAAACCTTTTTATAAAAAAAATTTTGTAGTCAGGCCAAAAAAATCAAATAATTAATTTTACTGGCAAAACTGTGCCAGTTGAAAAATCCTTCCTTGAGCCAAAAACTAATAAATAAATAAATTAAATTAAATTAAAACTAAATTAAATTCTATCAAAGCAAGTACACACAAACACACCTTGAGATTACTACGTGGCTCCAAGACCAGTGTGATCTGGAAGCGCCCCGTGTGTTTCAGCCTGCTCAGCTTGTACATGGCCTCTCCCATCATCCTCTCCCTGTTCATCTTCCCCAGCGCATACAAGCGGAACCGCAGCGCAGAGGAAACCAGATCCCCCGGCTCTAGATGTGAGAACCGGAATGTCTCCTCAAACCTGGGCATGGAGCCTTTCTGTACGGCCGTCTTGTGCCGCTGTCGTTTACCAGGTAACAGCACCACATGCACCTGCCAGGAGTCCATGCCGCTCCGTGCCTTGTCTGGAATACCTTGGGCCATTATCACCGTAACCAGGAGCCTGTGGGTTTCAGCCCGGTAGTCGAGGGCAATTATGAGATCACCACATTTTGAGATATGTCCACGAGGGGAAGCGCTCAAAGGGTGGGATGGAGATTGTTCATGCTGTTAGAGAGAGGAAAACCTCATTTACATATGTAAACACAAACATGCTCAATGTATATGTAAACATACAGATCTAACACACTTTCACACACAACCTCCCACACCTCTCCAAATGGATGAGAAAGATTTTACTGCGAAAAACTAATACATCAACACAAGGCGTTTCCATTAGCAACAGCTATGAGTGCCACAGAGCACAGACTACTCATAAATATTCATTAGAATTTAGTTATCATACCACTTGTGGAGAGGTGGAGAGAGATTTAGATAATCTAATTATGAACGGAAAAGTTAAAACTTGTAACACATAATAGTAATAATACACAACAGTAAAAATGTAATAAAATGTAAATAAATTAAAATATGAAAATAAATAAAAATCATCATAAATGTCACTTCTGATCATCTTTGCTGAACAAAAATGTTAATATTTAAAAAAAAAATCTTACTGAGCGCAAACTTTTAAACACTAGTCTATACAGAAGTGATAGAAAACGATCTAGCTCTGTAGCACACAAGCACACACACCTCAGAGCTCCACGTGGAGATACTATCCGTAGCCTCACTGTTGTCATATCCATGATTGTCGACTGCCAGACTCCTCTGAGGGGTTTGCCGCCCCACACTGCTCAGGCGACTGCCCTCGTCCCTGGGTAGAGCCTCCAGACCGTCCCCTGTGTCCTGGGAGCCCACAGAAATCTGCTCCGCCATCAGAGAGAGGGGGTCTGTGAAGGTCTGGCCCTCAGGAAGAGGACTCTGTGATAACGTGTCTCTTGGCTCAGACCTCACACGTCGCCTGGACGAGAGGGGATCCTCAAAACTCTGCGTACTGCTTCTCTCAGCTTCTTCATGGAAAGAATGAGACAAAATTATTTCATATGACTGAATTAATGTGTTGCTCAAAAAATTGCTTTGTCTTAGATAAAAATGGTAACACTTTATAATAAGGTCCTATGTTAATGTCCTATGTTTTTACAGTTCTTTTGATTTAGACCATCTATTAATGTTAAATCCACAAATAACAGTTTAAGGTTTCAACTGCATTTGTCTGGGGAAAAAAACAGCAGAGATTGATTTTATTATAGTTTTTTTTACATTTTTTAATGTAAAAAGAACTTTATTAATATTTACTAGTTCTAACAAATAAGTTTTTGCTCAAAACTAACCAAAATTAAAAATAATTTGATTTATAATTTCCACACAGGAGAGACTTGGTGTTTTTTCAAAACAAAAGGAAATATATCAGCATCGGCTATCGGCCAACATGTTTCATAAAATATCAGCATATCGGATATTGGCAAAATTCAATATTGTGTATCCCTAGAGCAAATGAAACCTTATTGCAATATGTTACCATAAAAACATTAAATAATATGTTAATATATTTAATTTCTATTTAAAGAGTAAAGAGCTATAAAACTAATATGGATAATTCAGGCAATTTAGTCTTTAATATCTGAGAAAAAAACTGAATGAGAATTAATTTATAGACTTCTTGACAAAACTGAGCACAGTTTGAGACAATGGGCCTCATTTACCAATCTAACATAGAAACAAGTGCAGATCCGTGCGCACAAATCAACTTACGACAGAGTTCACATGTGACTCATGAAACATTCGTATGCTGCAAATCTCTTTGTACGAATGATCATGCCCCTAAAAACACCCTGGTTTAGAAGCCCTGCCCCTACAAAACAAGAATGACAAAATAAGCAGCTATAAAATTATACTGTATATTAAACTATAATATAAAAAAATTATATTACGCTCTTTTCGTAAATGAGGCTTATTGTGTTATAGGAGAAAAAACTGGATACTAAAGAGAGCTCATTTGTAAATTTCAATTCCACTGGGTGATTCAAATAAATAGATGATTATATTAGTAGTATATTTTTAATAGAGAAATAAAGACACAATTAACAGCTGTCACACACACTTTCCCTAAACGTTTAGCAAATGAAATTTTATTGACACTCTGACAGATATCATAATTGCAGGACAGAATCCTTTGACCAATCAGGCTCCCCCGGAGCAGATGATAATGATAGTAATTTACGGCTTTAAGTGCTTGTTCTACGTGACTCGTGACTCGTGAATTTCACTGAATGAAATCTCGTTTAGGGTACAAACTGTTCTACTCAGCAGCAGCGACCAATTAACTGTAGACGGCCAGTTACCACGGCAACCGGAAAGACGCTTTTCCATGGCAACTGTGATGAACATTCTGAGAAATACAGCTCCATACAGCAAGAATTCAGTGGACACAAGCAACCAAGTGGAAGCTGTTTTAGTTGAGATATGTCTAATTGCAATGTACAGATCAGGGATGTTGACAGAGCATTAATGGAATTAACAATGACGTGACTGGAAGCAAATTTATAAATATTTATAAAAGGCGTTTGGATTTGTATCGTATCTTCTGAAACATAGGTTAGCTTTAGCCTTTAGCCTGAGGCAGTAATGTCAGTGTTCAAATATTTAATAAGCATTTTTATTTAACATTATCAAATTGACTGTTTTAAAAAATTCATTACATTAATTAGTTCTTATTCCTGGTTTAGTTTGGGACTTAAAACTCTCAAAACAGTACCAAACTAAGCAAAAGTCTCCATTTGATCTCCATGTACTCTTATATGTATTAGAGGAGTAATATTAAAGACATCTCATTTGTAAAAGGACTTGGAGAACAATATATTCCACAAACCACTAGTCAGCACAGTATCTTTCCATCAAACTTTAATTTTTATTTATTTATTTATTTTTTGGCTTACCACAGTATTTAGTATTATTTACATTTACATTATATTACCTATTATTAATATTTTACATTTTCAGTTTTTGTTTTAATTGTAGTTTAAGTTTTAGTAATTTAGTTGTTTTTGTCACTTTAATTCACTTTAATTAATTTTTTTAGTCTTAATTTTAGTCATTCTTGTACTTCAACTTACAGAGCTTACAGAGCTAACTTACAATTTTGTTGTTGTTGATGTTTTCCATCTAATATTTATATTTTGTTTTATTACAGATACTTTATTTCAAGGTTTTTGATAGTTTTAGATAACAATATCAACACTGGTTTACCATAAAGTTAAATAATTACTTTTTTTGGACATAAAATGTTACATCATTTTTATTTTTTATGTTAAATAATAAAATATTATTTATATTAATTTTTTCTGTTATTCTGATGACAGAATAAAAGGCAATCTTGTATTCACAATCACCCACACTCACACACTGAAAACACACACACACACCCTCAAGTAGAAATGCTTTTGAAATAACTGAATGGCCTTAATGAATTAAATTAATTTCTTAAATACATTTTACTGTTCTTCTTTCTAAACCATGGCTCTGTGCTCTATTAATCAGTGAGGAGCCGCTTCAAAGCGTAATGAAATATTCAGTGTGGTTAACATATATGTGGCTGTCATGTATATCAGGAAAGCATAGCTATGCTATGAATATTTATATACAAATGTCTGAGTGAATAGGAGAATGTGGGTGCGTACCTTCACAGTCAGATGGCTCTGTGCTTCCTTCTTCTTGGTCAGACAGAAGCCGTTTAAATTTGTGATGTTGCCCTGGTGCATTCTGGGGATTGAGCTCCGTAACACCCGAACGGAAGCTTTGTGAGCGGGAAACCGACATCTCAAACTGCTTGGCTAACTCATCATCGCTGCCTGATGAGCTGGAAATCTCTCCATCATCGCCATAACTATTCACTACACATACAGATGGACAAAAAAGGGACAAACAAAAAAGTTACAAAAAATTTGGATAAAGATAAATGCAGAGAAAATGAATGAAATATGGACTAATACAGGCCTACCAGCCGTAATTACCCATGTTCTGGGTAATTACTCGACCATTATCATTCCCATAGTAGGTGGATGCTAGGTTGTTGTTAACCAGCTTAAGTCAAAAGAGTCCTTCCTTAAGACATTCTGATCCCTAGAAATGGCTCCAGTTCCTTGTTCAATGCAAGTCTATGGAACCCTTTTGCCATGCTAGCAGCATTCAAAAAAAGACATATCTTCTTATTAAAGCTATAGACATTATTAAGTCCACAGCATTATTAAGTGAGTGATTTTCTGCTTTTATTTCATTTTTGGGGTCATCTTAACAATGTAAACAGCAGTAGGTACTGTATGTTACGCTGCTGTCATTTACACAGATATAGGCTAATATAAACATGGGATTTCTTTCACAGATGTTTACCTTCACAGACATAACCGACTGTTTTTTGTAACTTATGTGAAAAAAGATTCAAAAGCACAGCGTATTTCAAATCTAAATCTTTTTTAACATTATAAAAGTTTTACTGTCACTGTTGATCAATTTAATGCATCCCTGCTGAATAAAAGTAATAATGTCTTTCGAATTTTTTTTTTTTTTTTTTTTTTTTTTTTTTTTACTGGTCCCTTATGTATAGGCAGTATTAATAGTGATAACTGCTTTAGCAAGCACCATTAAAATAAAAGACCAAAAAACAGAAAAACATTCACTTCACACTGATGCACTCTGACCACAATAACTTGTTTTTTCCCCCATATTCCATCAAGTGAGAGAGAAAGACAGTGTTGTTGGTAGGTGACTCAGACATGTTAGTATTTTTTAATGGTAATGTAGAGTGTGTGTAGAAAGGCACGTCTAGCATATGGACCTAATCATAAGAGAGTGTCTGAATAGTATCTTTGGGTCTCTTTTTTCTCTCTTATCCATTATATTTGTACTTCCATTCATTGCACTGCATTTCACCACATCATTCACTCTCACACACACACAGACACACACACATCAAATTAGGCCAAGTGGCTATGTAAGGAGCAGCATAGGAGGTTGCCATGGTTACCAGTCCCTCACACTGAAGTGCTTTCCTCAATGTACACACTGAGTGCGTTCCATATGACATAAATGATACCTACGCATTGAATCTGAAAGGAGAACAATCATAGCAGATGTGCCATTTCAAACAGAACAGCTCATAAATAACTGCAGCAAAGAACTCTTCAAAATAAACGTCCTTGTAGAGTCCAACTCATGGACATTTGTATGGAACATATACTGTATTAAACCAAGTTTACCTCTCTGATTCTGCAAGGAAAAAAAAACATTTCATTACATTTCTAAATACATAAATAAATATTTTAACAATTTGAATGAAAACTTACTGTATTATGAATAAATATTAATTAACAATGAACAGTATATTTAGAAATCGCAATAATATTTTCAAAAGATTAAAAAGAATTTAATTTGTTCAAAATTCTATTTTTTTTTATTTTCATTTTAAAAAGGAATTTTTTAAAAGATTGAAAAAGTAATAAAAAAGTATATATATCTATATTTATTTATTTAGTTAGTTAATTAGTTGAATTAATGTATATTTCAGATAAGACCTATAGAAATAACTATATTCTGTCCAACCTCTTATAAAAATACTGAAATGATTTTCAAACATTTACTGGCTAACTTTCTTTCAAAATAAAAAAAAACTTCTTTTTTTTTTTTAGAATGTCCAAGATCTTAAAGGGATAGTTCACCCAAAAATGTCTGTCATCATTTACCCACTCTCAAGCTTTTCCAGACCTGTATAAATTTCATTATTCCGCTTAACACAAAAGTTATCCTGAAGAATATTTGCTGGTCAATTGACTTCCATAGTAATATTTTTCATACTATGAAAGTCAATGGGGACCAGCAACTGTTGGTTACCAACATTCTTTAAAATATATTTTTTCATGTTCCACAAAAGAAAGAAACTCATAAACAAGCTAAGAGTCAGTGACGACAGAATTTTAATTTTTGGGTGAAATATTTCTTTAACAAGCTCGTTAGTATCATAGGTGGTGTTTATTGACTAGAGTTATGATTGAACTTTTGTATGTGTGTGCGTGTGTGTGTGGAAGTGAGCATGGCATGTGTATTTGATATGTGTGTGTGTGTGTGTGTGTGTACAGTGTATTCATGTGTAAATTTAATGACTCCCCTGTTTGTTTTGAGAGGGCGTTCTCAGTTTACTGAATATATTAAATATCCAGAAAGATGAAACACACACACACACACACACACACACACACACACGAGACTGTCTTAAACTCTGCATATGAGTGACTGTGTGTCTGTTTAGTGTCTTTCCAAGCAACAGAATGTCTCAGAAACCTTTGCAAACAATGAAAATTTAATATGAAAGATCAACAAAAAATATATCTGAATGTGCGAGACTCCCAATTCATTAGCCGCTAATATAGACAAATAATTAGAAGAATAATAGCTAGAAGCCAGTGTACATATGATTATTATGATAACTAATAATAATAATAAGACAACAAATACTAGGTTGCAGTATTAACCAGCATAACAGACACAGCACACAGATTTTTGTACACCTAAAATGGAATAATCATCTGACACTGGAAGCCCTGCACATTTAAGTTACTAATTGTCGCATTAAAAATTAGGTGGACTGAGCAACCCAAAACTTACTGTAGCAAGGAGGAAAACCAAATTTAAGATCCTAACAAACACTAAAATTATGAAGCTACTGGTCAGAAACAGGTAACAAAACTTTACACAGCAAACCAGTTTACCCGTTTACAAGAACAAAACCACCACTGATGTTTAAACTAAACGGACAGACAGCAGTCTCAACTAAAATGGACCAAGAAGATGAACTTCTAACCCACATCTTACCAGCATCAGAGCAGCGAGAAGCCAGCAGACTCCTTCTACTCTCCAGCTCATCTGTCTCTTCACTGATGGGAGTCAGACGTTCGACAGAGGGGGCATAATCAAACCTGCTCTGCCCTCGAAGCGCTAGTTTCTCCTGTGGATCCACTCCAGATCCATGAACAACCCTCAAGTTCTGCTCCACCTCTGAACTCTCATCTTTCACTGAGACCTCCAAGTCAACAGCTCCGTTTTGGCCGAAGCGGCGGATGCCATTGGAGAAAGCATCTGAAATCTGAGCGAGCCATGAAGAGAAGGCTGGGATACCTGCCTGAGGAACGTCTGCCATTCCATCAGATTTCAAAATGTTTTTCTCAACACTTTTGACAACAGCTGTTTTAAAAACAAAATCAACAGAGCTTATACAGTACATATTTACTTCTATAGTGACTAACTACCACAATTTGCACGGCAGGCAGACATCAAGCGTAACTGCCTTCAGCTATCTGATGAAAACTGTTCTAAATAATACAGTTTAAACTGTTTTAAATGGTATCAAAATTGTGTCTGAAACCAATGTTTTTTTTATTTTGTTTTTTTTTACATTTTTTATTCTATTTTTATGGCCAATATCTATGGAAGCCTGTAGTTATAAACTCATAATTGTGAAATATAAACTTGCAATTCTCACTTTTTTCTCAGAATTGCATGATATATACTCAAAATTGTGAGAAATAAAGTTAGAATTGCAAGATAAAAACTCCTAATTCTGACTTTTTTTCCTCAGAAATATGAGAAATAAACTGGCAATTGCAAGTTATAAAGTCTAATTTTGAGGGGGAAAAAAGACTAATATGTCTGATCTGATAAAAGACTGATATGACACGATTGCCAGAATGTCAGAATGGTGACATATACAGTAAACTCACAATTCTGAGAAAAAAAGTCACATATCTTGCAATTCCTACTTTATAACTCACAATTGGAAGTGTATATCATGCAAATCTGACTTTAGTTCTCAGAATTATGAGCTTAATTCTCAGCAATTGCAAGTTTATATCTCAGAATTATAAGAAAAAAAGC
>SCHK01025953.1:0-11113 GCA_004124795.1 Poropuntius huangchuchieni
ACCATGCTTGGAGATCTTCCCTCATCAGACGTACAGGTTGGTTTTTTTTTTTATAACGTAAGGACACTCAATAACACAAAGGCTAGTGCTTCTTGTGAACTTTTTCTTGATCAATTGTCTGTTACAGGAGATGATGAGTAAATATATGCAGAGTCGTGAGCATCAGTATATATTTGAGCCAGTATGTGCCTCTGTGCTGGTGAGGAGGAATGCCTCTAAAGAGCCGCTACGATCTCGTAATACACCTCGCATTGAGGGCCAAGTGCAATTGGAACCCCTCTCACTTCGTCTGTCACAGGTAACATTTTTGTAACTTTTTTTTTTAGGTCCCATTTCTTTAGGACCTTTCCTTTAGGCTGTTTTCTGGCACTCCAAGGAATAGTGGCCGATATTACATGTAAACTTGAGCACTTTTTGTTTGTTTGATTGATTTGTGCAATGATGTCCCCTTTTATTACTGATTCATTGTAAAAACCAGAAGTAGTCACTTCCACCTGTTTCCTTTTCTGGGTGATTTTAACCAAACTGGGTTTGGTTCATTAAAATATACTATACTGTATGTGAAACTACTTTTAGTTTAGACTTTTACTGTTTAACTAACATTTATGATTTAAATTGTTTACAGGTTCAGTATCAACAGATGATGGCATTCCTTAAAGAACTGGACCGACGAGAAAGGGAGATGCTTTTTCGAAAGTGGAGACCGAAACATCCCATTTCTGGAAAGTAATGAGATTTATTTTTTTTTCTATTACAAATAATAAGCTTAAATGGGTTTTGAAATAAGCTTTGAAAACCTCTTAATAGGTCATGTTGATTAAAACCTGAAACACATTTTGTTTCACAATGGTATTTGTACTAGACTAATGTCTCCTTTTAATGTTGAAGCTGTCGACAGTGGTGGATGTTTGCCGTTAATGCCAACCTGAGTGAGATCAGAGAACAGCGGAGACAGGGAAGCTGGGACTTTGCTCTGCACAGGGCGCGTGATGCCAAACTCTACACTAGCCTGTATTTCCAGAGGCTTAAGGGAGTTACTTTGAGTCCACAGGAGGAGGTAAGAATTATGGACTTACAGGATTGAAGAGTTAGATTGCCACAATGTCTCTGTATTCACCTTTGCATGAGTTTGAAATCTTACATAATCTGTAATCTGTGTCTCTCACATCAATAGTGTGAGTTAGAGAGGATTGAAGATGAACAGACACTGGAGGAGTTGCAGATTCTCCGGGACACTGTTTATGTCTCTTTCCGCAAACATGAGGAAATTGCAGAGGCAAGCTGAGATGACTTACTTTAGTGGCACAGTTGTGGGTCTTTGAAAATGTCAGAGTTGACAGTCATGGCTGATACTGTGTAGCCTAATATTGAAGAAATAAAAAAAACAACAAATCAAATTGTGTTATTAATATAATCACTGTCTATACATTTGTTAAATCCAGTCTCACTTAACACTAATTAATCATATATTTTATTCATCCCTCATATCCATTTAGAGTCTGCGAGAGCCTATGGTAAATGAGACCCCAGCGTCCTCTCCCCCAGGCTCTATACCTAAAAGTGGGAGTTCTGGCATGATCCAGTATCTGCAGTCTTGGTTCCCAGGCTGGGGTGGCTGGTATGGGGGAAGTGAAAGAGGGCCAGATGGACAACCAGTTTCAGATGACCTTCTACCTGGCACTGCCCAGTGGGAAATTCTTGGTGAGTCTTCCATCAATGCTACCTGATAAAAAATGATGATTTTTAAATAATTTCTGCAGGTACTAATTTCTTACAAATATCTGTTTGTATTAAATTACATTTATATAGAACATTTTCATTGTATTATGCACCACGTATCAAGTCCCTTCTCTCCTCCAAACAGCTGAGACAGATGATCTCTTTGATCCTTTGGAGGATTCACAAACACTGAATACCTTTACAAGAAGGGATCATCTCTTTGCTCGGATGGACTTTATCCTTGAGAAAGCAGCTGTCACCCTGTACCATCAAGACAAAATGAAACCTCTTTTGAATGAGAGCGGGGTTATTCAGCTAGAGTTTTCAGGTTTTATATATATTATGTATATATATGTATATTTATTTTGAATTTTGAAGGTTTATTTTACATTTTTAATTTTGCTTCACAGGTGTGAAGATTGGAGTTGAGTCTCTTCCTCGCTCAGAGTCTTCATTACTCACAGTGAAACTTGGTGGGCTGTTTCTCCGTGATCTCACTACCCAGGGCTCCATCTTTCCTGTCCTTGTTTCACCAAAACCGGTTAGTTTTTTCTCACATTTAAATTTAGTTGTTGCCATAGAACTGTAATTTGCTGAAAATATCTGTGACAGAAATATAACTGTAATAACTGATCTCATAACTTTTCTACATTTTTAGGACAAGGTCATCAGTCAGCCTTTTGGCCAGACTAACTGCACAGAAATGAGCAATCTATGTGAGTAATAAATTAAGACATATATCTGTTGAAAATACATATATACAAATAAATGTATATGAAGGCTGATTAAAGAACTTCTTATTTTGTCTTATTTCAGCCTCTGATGTGGAATCATCAGCACCTCCTGTCTTTGAGATGATTTATGAACGTAATCCAATAAGGAGCAAATTTGAGAGGAGACTGGAGGTCAATACCAGTCCTCTCAATATCATTTATAACCCTCAGGCTATCAAGAAAGTGGCTGAGTTTTTCTACAAAGGAAAGGTCCACACCTCGGGTGCGAATTAAGGATAAGCGTCCATCTTAAAATAGTTTGAATTGGTTTTGTGAAATATCAGTTCATTATGGTTTATATAACATTTTCCAGGGTTTGGATATCAGTCTGAGTTAGAGCTGAGAGTCGCTGAAGCAGCCAGGAGGCAATACAACAAGCTGAAGATGCAAACCAAGGCAGAAATCAGACAAACCATTGATCAGCTGCTAGTTGGAGAGTTCATTGTAAGAGAGCACTTTATTTAATTGCAATCATTTACAGTCTCAATTAGATATTAAGTAATAATTCTGCTGTATTTTTTATTTCACAGGAGAACAGTAAGCATTGGACTATGAAATTAGATATATGTGCCCCTCAAGTCATCTTCCCAGATGATTTTCAGTCTGAAGACCCCATGCTAGTTGTGGTAGACCTTGGGCGAATTCTTCTTACTAATTCCCAAGGTAACTGGTTCTGGTCAAATCAAATTTTCTGCTATAGCCTTTCCATACATTCTGAATTTATTGCAGTTGATGGCAACTTGTGACAGTTTTATTTGTCCTCCCACAGAAGATGATAAAACAAATCTTAAGACCTCTCAGACAGAAGGAGAAAGTGATGAAGAATTCCAGACACCATTAGCAACACCTCCTGGGACTCCACCTCAAGAGGCAGAGGTGGATGTCAAAGGTCAAGAGAGGCCCTGTGATATTACCAGCCTTAAGTCAACAGAAGGTGCCCAAATTGTCAGCAAAAACCTATATGAGAAGTACTCCTTATCTTTCAATGACCTCCAGATCATGGTTGGTCACTATAAAGACAACTGGAAGCATCTACAGGACAGTGAAGTGGGCCCCACTCATGTGGTGGAGAAATTCAATGTCCTACTACAGCTAGAGCAAAGACTACGATACACATCAGACCCTCAGTTTCCAGGGGCTGTTCTCTCAGGAAAACTACCAGACCTTAAAGTGCACATCAACCTGGAGAAGATGACTGCCCTGAGAAGCTGCCTGGCTAGACTCGGTAATTCAGGGGCAGATGAAAGTGACAAACAGGGGGAGAACCTCAAATCCCCCGACCCTCTTGTACTTCGTCATGAGAAGATCTTTCAGAGGGAAGATAGTGATTGGAAGCTCCAGAGTTCTGATAAAAATCTTACCAAGAGTGTGATGACACTTGAGCAACATACTCGAGAGGTGCTTGTGGAATCTAGACTTCTCCTTGTAGAGTTTAACATCAATTACATGCAACTTGGCATTGAAAGTGGAGGCCGATATATTTCTGTTTTGAAAGTATTTGGAACAAATGCCCATTTTGTAAAGCGACCTTATGATGCTATGGTATCCCTCACAGTCCATGGGCTCTACCTTGTGGACACATTGCAGACGTATGGCTCTGATTTTGATCTTCTTGTTGCATCTCATAAACACCTAAGTTTTGATGTACCTACTGGAAGTTTGCGAGAGAGCCAGCCCACATCACCTGTCTCACCAGACGGGAAATCTCCAGAACTGCCAGGTCTGCACAGGGACTCCTCAGATCTTGATTTTGACAAGGCATCTCCACGGGGCTCTCCCCTGAGAGACCAGGAGGCACTCATCAAGTTGGAATACCAGTTTATCAGCTCAGACTGCCCGTCTATGAACTTAGACAGCTCTCTTCAGGTCACCTCCATGCAGGTCAACAACCTGGATATCATCCTTAACCCTGAAACCATAGTAGAGCTTTTAAAATTCCTTCAGCAGTCTTTCCCCAAAGATGAAACCTCTCCAACACAACAGCTACAACCACTGCCTAATGGAGACGAAAATGAGGAGAACTATCAGTCCACTTATGTCCAGAATAAAGAGTTAACTGTTGAAATTCACAGGTTAAACTTGCTGCTTTTGCGAACTGTTACCACTGGGACTGTTTTAGGAGGTGAGAAAAAAGGCATGAAAATTGCTACTGCCAGTATAAACGGTACAAAAGTCAATGTTTCAATGGGAAGTCGATTGGATGTCAATGGTTCTCTAGGATGCATTCAGCTCGTAGACTTGACTCAGGAAGGTGGCAGAAGTCAGTTTGTGGTCAGTATTGGAAGTGCAGAAGACAGCTCCTCTACAGACGGTGTGGCATTCTTTTCCATTGCTGGCATGGCTCCCTCTGAAGCTTTGAGTTTCCGTTTTATGGAAAAATCTCAGGGAGAATGCTCGCTCCAACTTCAGATGGCATCTTTACATTATAACCATTCAGCAAAGTTCCTGAAAGAACTCAGTTTATCAGCAAATGAAGTAGAAGACAACTTCCGATCTATGCTGAAAACTGCAGCTACAAAGGTCTCTACTGTATTGGCAACGAAAACAGCAGAGTACACTGGTATGGTGTCTCTCTTTGAAAACCCACACAGAAGATCTAGGAGGCAGAGTCAATGTAACTGGACACCTGACCCATTTGAGGAAGACGATTTCTGTGTCCCTGAAAAGGAACCAGGCTTGGATTCTTTTATGGTCAAGCTGACTCTAGATGTCAGTATAGAATCCCCAGTTGTGTCTATTCCTAGAAAACCTGGTCACCCTGAATTGCTTGTTGGACATTTAGGGAGCATGCGAATTCAAAACTTTGTTACAGGGCATGACTCAGAGGGGGAGAAACTGCAGGTTGAAGTGAAAGATATAAGGCTCTATTCAGTCAACACAAGCAACTTGATTTTAAGAAAAGGAGCACAACTTAACAGCAGCCCTAACCCTAACCCTACGTCTGGACCCTCACCTTCTCATGGTGGCAACATTAATCTGAACGAGCCACAATTTACACGACATGACTTCTTTGAGTACTTGAGCCGAGGAAAAGGTAAGTTAGAAATAAAATTTGGTGAATTCATGAAGCTTTTCCCCCTTCTTTATATTTAAGTCCTTTCAAGGCACTTTTGAACATCTCCATCTCTACATCTTCTTCTTTCAGCGTTTCATATTCTCAAAGATGCCACCATCCAGCTCACTGTTGAGAAAGTCCCTTTTGATGAAAACTTACACTTTACCTTCTCAAGTGAAGAACCTTACCAGAGCACTGGACTAATGAAAGTGGATGGAAGATTTGTCGATGCCGTCCAGGTAAAGCACTACACAAATGCATAACAGTTGTCTCTTTGTCATATGTAAATTCCATATTTTTAAATTGTCACATTTTCTGTCAGGTGTGTCTGTGTAAGTCTGTGTATGAGCAGGTCCTTCAGACTCTCGATAATCTCTCCTTCATCGAAGATCAGAGAGTAACGCCCAGTCAGCCTCCTACACCACCACCTCCCACACCTTCCTCCACTAAACCACATCGCTTCCCTGATCTGCAAGGTGGACTCTTCGCTCGTGACCCTCCTCATGTTGGCCTCTCTTACTCCTCATTGTCGTCATCCCTTTCAGCAACGCTTCCACTGCAAAACGAGAGCCCCCCTCTCCAGCCTCCCTCTTTTACCCAAGTGAAGGCCATCTTTCGGGTCTCTGAGCTGCAAGTGCAGTTGAGCGGAGACCTTAGCCAAGGATGTCAAGGGTTGGTCAGTCTGCGCTTTCGAGATCTGGAAGGGGACTTCACCAAAGATCATCCGCATTCAGTCTCCATCCAACTAGCCCTTCACTCCTTGTTAATGGAAGACCTGCTAGAGCAAAACCCTGAATCAAAGTACAAACACCTCATGGTGTCCAGAGGTGCTCCAAAGCCCTCCACCTTCAGTCCAAAGGAATACCTGTCACAATCTTGCCCAACAACGTCCAATGTTCTGTACGCAGAAATGCCCCGTTCTCTTCCAGCACAATTTGAAGAGGCACAGAATGTTTTCCAATTCTATCAAAGGCACCCCAGTACACCATCTGCATCCAGTCGGAAGAGCAAGAAGGATGCAGAGTGCCCTAGTACCCCTCCTCCATCCCCATCCCGCAATACTCCGTCTCCACACCCACGGCCAGACTTTGATGATTCTTTGGTACATATCAACGTGCTAATGGTTGATAGGCGGCACCCAGAGTTTAAGACACGATATGGCAGTATCGGCCGTAGTGTAGATGTGGACTTCAACTGCCTTGATATTCTCATCACACTGCAAACCTGGGTAATGATTCTAGACTTCTTTGGCATCGGCTCTACTGCTAATAACCATGCTGTGAAAGTGCCTACCACCACATCTCATCCTACACATGAACACTCACTGGAAAATAGTACCTTCAATGATCTGGGAGATTTGTATACAGAGATTGAGGAAAGGGTCAATACAAAGCTAGATTTAAAGGTACAGTAGAAATAATGCCAGAAATTATAATAGCTACATCAATTAATAAATGTTTTAAAAGTAACATATAATAAACAACGTATGTTTCCTTAAATTAAAAAAAAAAAATATGGACAGTATAAACTTGACTTGTGAAAATGACTTGTATACTTCCTTCACAGGTTCACTCTTTATCACTGGTCCTAAGAAAGAAATCCAACGAGCTTGCTAAAGCTAGTGTCTCTAAACTGTTTACGCATATGGAAATGATTGGTGTGTATAATTATAATAATATTTGTCAAATTCAGAAAAAAGCTTTTTCTGAAAATGTATGTTCGCCACAATTTTAGATGGAGATCTGGCATTGCAAGGAAGTCTGGGAAGTTTGTCACTGAGTGATTTGACACCCCACGGGGATCTATACAGAGAGCGATTCACAACACACGGTGGAGAGGCCCTTGTCTATGACATACACAAGTATTTTCTTCCTATTGTCTATCATTTTATTCATGCATATTACATACAGGTCCACATTTTCAAATTTTTTGTTTAATATTGACATTGCCTCTGTCTCTAGATATGGCGAACCTGACCCCTGTTTGCAGCGGGAATATGACATGAAGGTGTCTCTTCAGATGGCCTCAGTACAGTATGTCCATACTCAGCGCTTCCAGGCTGAGGTGGTGGCCTTCATCCAGCACTTCACACAGCTACAGGATGTCCTGGGCAGGCAGAGAGCAGCCGTTGAGGGTCAGGCTGTAAGGGCCCATTTTAATTATGTTTGTTCTGTTGTAAACTTTAGACAGAATAAATTGAAATGTTGAGATAGCATCCTTAAATTTTATTTGGCGCATCCTTGTGTCCGCTTTGTACAACCTAGTGTAAATGATGCATGTATCCCAGGGAAAACAGACCAGCCAATGCTGCTCAGATAACCATTTGGGTAATCAGCTGGATGTCCTCAATCCTTCCCTGCAGAGACAAAATAGAGTTATACAAGTTGTTGTCAACACCCATTTCCTTCAAACTGGAGACACTGGTGATGAGGCTGGACACTGAGCTGGCTCTAATCCTGTCTTACATACCACAGGCTAGAGATCAGCAGTTACCCATTAGGACATTCTCGTGCCTTGCTCTCAGTCCCTTTTCTTCTTTGCATTAGCAAAAGTACCAATATTTACATCTACTTAACGGGTTTTTGTTGATTTGATTAATTAATCTTATGGTCAGTGTTATCTTGCAAATGGGTTGGTTTTCTTTAAAGGGTTTTGAAATGCCCAGATGTGTAGGTCAAATGATAATTTTGTTGCTTTCACAGATGTTTGTTAGACAACATAGTTATTGTGCATTCTTGATCTAGCTAATCAAAATGTTGTGCTTTTTAAACCAGTTAGTGCTGTGCTAAGATGTTAGAATGCAAACTGAAAACAAATTTAATTTGATCATTTTCACTTTGAAGTCAAATGAATTACTTTGTACTGAGTTTGTTTACACTTGATGAACAAAAAATGTAAAACACTGTTATGTTGTTTTCCTTAATATAATCACTCTAAATTAGCTTAACATTTAAAAATAGATGACTTTATTCGTTCATGTAGTGAGATGCCGTTTAATTCTAGGCCGTCGTGACATTGCAGTGATCTTTAAAGGGGATTGTTTTAATTCACCTTCTACTTTACAGGTGCGTGAGCGCCCACAGCGAGCTGCTCGTGTGCTGCTGGACATTGAGGCAGGTGCTCCTGTCCTCTTGATCCCAGAGAGCTCCCGCTCTAAACGCCTCATAGTGGCCAACCTGGGCCAACTCCGAGTGCGTAACCGCTTCCTGCCTGCTGGCACTCGTGGCACCTTCTCTCTCAGAGATAAGGTAGAGAAACTTACAATGGCACATACCTTTTTCCCTTCTCTGGTGAGTCCTACCATCACCATATACACACAACACCAACACTCTGCACCCGTGGGATGCATTTAAGGAGCATTTTACTGTTGGTTTGCTGCAATCTGAGATTGATTTCATAATGTGAAAAGACTTGGGGGGTGAGGAAACGCATTGAGGGTTGATAGCTTAAATTAAATTTCTCAAACAAGCATTGAGGAAAGTGCTTCATGGATGTAGTCCCATTCTTTACTCTGCATGGTAAAGGTCACAGTTTTTTAGTAGAAAAATTAAATTAGTATGAATTCACCTTTAATTTAATCCCTGTGTGGTTGTCTACAGTTTGTGTGAATATGAGACCCAAATTAACAACAACACTTTATGAACATTAACATTGGTCTTATTATTTGTGTTTGAAGAATTTGATTTTGCATGCTAATTCATACAAGGATCCCTCACATTATAAGGTATCAGGGAATGCTAATCTGATGTGTGTTTCTTATTTGGTAATATGATGGTGTCTCTTTTCTCTTTGCTTTTTTCATGACTTATGCAGGGAGTTTCACATTAAATAAACTCCATTTAAATTTCCAATTCAGTGAAATTTAATGTAATTGTCACCCAAAAATGACAAGTATCTCATTATTTACTCACTTAAATGTTTTATGTACTGTATGCTGATTTTTATTTATTTATTTGCATTTGAATGGCAAAGATCTATGTAAACATTATTTAAAACATCCTTTTATGGTGTTTAAATGACATTATGTAAATAATGAATTTTCATTTCTGGGTGAACCTATACCTTTATTTTAAATTAAAAGTGAGCCATGCATGTCTTTGAAGATTAGCAAAGTATTTGTGAATTTGAAGTAATTATCCTACTTAAGTAATATTTGGTGGAATTGATGCCAACACTGTTTTCTATGTCAGTCTTTTGGCTGCAGTGCACACTGAACTAAGCTCACACTTTTGTTAGTATCTTTTAAATCTCAACGTTTTAAGATCACACAATCTTATTTCCAACTAAATTTCTATAATACTTTTATAATTAACAATTCATATTTTGGTTGCAGTTTTGAAATGATCTCTCTTTGGCTGTTTATTAACATAATAATCATTCCTGAAGGATCGAGTGAAGGATGCCCAGTCTTCCTCGGATGCTAGGAAGACTAGTGATAAAAAGTCTTCCAGCACAACTTCTGGATTTACCCTGAGTAGACCACAGCCCGGCCTCGAATGCATCCCAGAAGCAGATGTGCCATTGAGTCCAGGTCAGTACCCAGAATCTGAGATGCACTTTATTGTGGGGAAACAATAGGGTGCAACTGGTCTTCTGTATCTTTATATCTGCCTGTAATCTTGTGGTAACTGACATACCCTTGTGTTACAGAAGACCATGTCTGTCTGCTGGACTGTATAGCTCTGGACCTTCAGGAGATGGACATATTTGCAGCAGAGCGGCTGCCCTGTGAGCCATGGGACAGTGTTGGAAAGCATCTGGAAACAGACTTGATCTTCCCATCTTACGCAGTGCGCAGGAGTGGAGAGAGGCTGCTGAAGGAACGCTGCCATCTAAAGCTGAAAGTAGAGCGCAACCTTGACAAGTCAGTCAGCTGTCCTTATGTATCTTCAGCTTTTCTGCCTTATTCAAGCATACTCCCAATTTGGGTTTTATTTGTCTGTTTTGAACATGTTTCATTTCTGCCTTGTCTTAGGGAAATAAGCCATGCTGTCCCAGACATGTCCATCCACGGCAGCCTGTCTTCTGTCCACTGCTCCCTAGACCTGGAGAGGTATCAGCTGATCCGTGGACTCTTGGAGCACAACCTGGGAGAGCCTGTGGAGGAGTTCCTCAGACCTTACAATCTCCAAGACCCCAGCACTTATGTAAGATATTTGTTTTGAAATGGGAGCTGTTTTGTGGTTCACTGTTAAACTATTAAAAAAATTAACCTTGAAATTGGAAAATGAAAAATGAATTTCTATCCCCTCTTGAACATTCCTGTCTGTACTAAAGGCAAACCCAAAAGAATATTTGCAGGTGATTCCGAATGTATTAATACAAGTGTCATCTTGCAGACCGTGTTAAGTGGTGATGTGTACACATCCCTGTCTCTTCTGGTGGACATGAAGGACGTCAGTCTGGAGTTATTGGACAACCCTAAATCCACGGGCCATAACTGCTCCTTGGCCAGGTACTACTTCGTTTAAAATGTTTGATTTCTTTGTTTTTATAGACTATAGGGATAACTAATGTGCTTACTCTTTTACTCCTAAAAGGTTTGACTTTATGAAATCGAAGCTCC
>SCHK01026107.1:0-14873 GCA_004124795.1 Poropuntius huangchuchieni
TTGCAACTTGTCTTCAACATGCCAGATGCACGAGGAAATGTTTTCATGTAGCAGTAGCTTGTGATTCTAAATAGTTGCTGATATAAATGTATTTCAGGAGAAAAAAAAGAAACAAGCCTGAAAACATGAAATGAGAGACGTGGTTTCACTCAGCTAGCTAATTATATGTTAAAAGGCTTATTACAAAACAAATATGCCTAAGGTTTAGCTGACTGCTAAAGGTTTCAAATAACATAAAGTCCCAAGTCAATAAGACTAACTGATTTGATATTAACTAATTCTGGAAAGAAAAAAAAAGAAAAACAGGCAGTATTTTAGTTCTCTGAAAATCAATAAGCCGATGGCGAGTAATTGACTTTCTTTCAGAATGGCCGGTTTTTAATTTAAGTATGCAATGAAAAAAATGATTGTAAATCCTTTAAGATTTCAGTGTCGACCTGAGCTCCATTTTGTGAAGCAGGCTGACTTGTTTGCTGGTGCATTGCAGCAAAACCGATCAGTGGGGCAAGTGAGGGAAGTCAGGTACACCCCATTCACTGGAGGTGAATGAGGCCTAATGGCGCTCCTACACTCTGACTCACCCCATGCAATTTCCCCTCGCATACCTACAATCCCCCTCCCCCCATTCCTCACTGCCCCGTCTTTGGCACTCTCCCTGTTTCGAAATGTCAACCATGAGGTAAAATAACTGACTGGCTGACTGGATGGTAATTGTATTGCTTAATAATTGATAGGCTGAGTGTTGATGCTGCTGCTGGGCTGGCAGAAGGAGAGAGAGCACCTTGCTGGCCTTTCACTGCTCACAGTCAAATTTCTGTACAACACTAGTATGGCCGCGATGATTTTGATGATGATATAATAAAAAATGGTTTGATGAGTTAAATACTTTTACTTCACTGTTTATAAAAAAATCTAAATCAAATACTATTCTTTTCAGAAAGGATAGACAGATCGATAGCTGAGGCAAATACATATGGGGTACACAGTGCTATGCACACAAATACAAAACACCATCATGGTAACATACATTACACTAACATAATGCAATAAACCACATAATTCAATTTAACAACATAAGATGTAACCTAAAACCATAATGTACATAACTGATAACCAAAACTAAAAAGAAACATAATTATTTAAACGAAAATCCATCAAATGTCAAGTGTCACACACAAAATTCTGGGAATGTCAATTTATGTTTTTATAACTGTAAAATATGTGATTATTTGTTTTTCTCACTTCCAAAAGATGGAAAAGTAACAATTCATGACATTAAAAATATTCCATTAGATATAAGCGACTTACAAATCAGCACAAAAGAAACAATCAAAACCAACAAAAGAGCAATAATATGTAAGTGCTGTGAAGTCTCTGTTAGTCTGACTCTAACACAGTACACAAAATGTTTTTTTTTATAATAATAAATAAAAAGAAAACAAGTAGATAGAAAAGAAAAAGAATAAGGCAGAGACTGCAAAGTTAGTGTTAGAGGGTAATTTTTTTTTTAATAAATAAAGAAAACAAGTAGACAACATAGATAAAGAATAGAGTTCGCTAGTGTTAGAGGATCATTTTTTTATAAAAAGAAAACAAGTAGTTAGAATAGATTTCAGACTTTGATCAGGTTTTCGTTTGAGTCAGAGACTTGTTGACATGAGAACTGCTCGCAATGATTCAGTCCGAGTCGTGAACGGATCGGTTCTGTGAATCGGTTCAACAGATTTATTGGGGAAAAAGTCTGATTCACATGAAACGATTCGTTCATGAGAGTGGGTGGTGAAGAAGAATCAGACAAAAAAAAGATTGGGTGAGTATATATATATAAAGAAATATACAGTATAAATAATTTGTGGAAGGTTGACAAATTATCTAGACCATAGTGGTTTCTGAAACTGTTTCATAAAAAGAACTAGTGGAATAGCATGGTGTTCTACTAAATTTAGCATTCCTGAGAGCACAATCAGTCTATTAAATTACAACTTGAAAGAGGCTGGATAATTAAAACACTTTAATTATCACAGACAGGTCTGCTTAATCAAAAAATTAATTTTATATATTAAAAAAATAATTATTCCATGCTAGAAATTCAAGAGGGTTTTTTTTTTTTTTGGAATGTACCATCCTTCCACACAACGTATTTATAGGAACAGATCCATCATTTACTCTAAGAAGCTCTCTGCATCTAAATTCAAGGACTTCTCCTGATGACAGTCCCTCCGAAACTCACAAAGAGGGACTAGAAATTCAAATGAGTTTTCCATTAAATGAATTATTCATTTACAACATTACATTTGAATGAGAATTGACCCATGAATTTCCATCCAGCACATGATTGGCCAGAGCCTCGGTAGCTGACTAACTGTAGGGATGACAAGCAACACAACAGGCAAAGGGGTTAAATATCACAGTGAAGAACTATGCATAAAGGATGAACAGGGTATAGGAGATAGAGAGCGAGAAGAGAGACAGGGTTGGGAATAAACAAGTGACAGAAATTCCTCTGGGTCCCTCTAGGTGAGTGTGTGACTTCCGGCTGGACAGCTGTTTAATTGTGAAATGACTCAAGCCTCTGATGATCTGAGGTCGGTCGGCCATCTGTCCAAGCGAACACGGTAAACAACAGGGAAATGCTGGCCACTGTTTGTTTATGTCATTTCTCAAGCTGACTGTCCGCACTGTCAGTGAGACCTTTTTTTCTTTTAGTAGTGGAAAGGACTTTAGTTAGTTACGGCCTAGTTATCCTTTATTTTGTCTATATCTATCCATCCTTTCTCCTGGTTCGTCACCTTTTCGTTTACCAATCTGACAAAGGTGCTACGTTTTCCAATACAGCTCAGGCCCAATGATTGGTCATTGTCACTACCCAGATTAATATACAGAGGGAAGCAGACAATTGTACACCTATTAAGAGCAATTGATTGGATGTACTTGCACGGCTGCCAAGAGCACCATACCTCTTTGAACAACGCAGGGTGGGTAGAGAGGGGGGTCAGGGGTTTAACAGCCGATAATGGGAGCCAGGTCAGCCATTAAAAACCCCTCTGGCCGTCAGCCAGGAGGAATCTGCCTGTTTCCGCTACTGCCCTCCAGTTCTGTCCCTGTCTGCAAAGCTTTAATGTGCTAATGCACAAACGCACAAATGGGCCTCAGGGTGGCACTGAGCGGTTTACCGGATCTAGGAGGTGGGTGGATGTGTACTGGAATACCACAGCAGACTGGGAAAGTATGGGATCCAGATTAGTGGAAAATAGAGCCATAGTCAATATCCGGAAAGGTAAGCTTGACAACTTTACCATAAGCATCTCATAATCATCTTTACTGAAAAGGAAGTCTTTGGTTTGACAGCATAAGCGGAAGAACCAAAGGCTTAGGAAAATTGATGTCTGATTTGTGAACAAACCATTCCGTTTAAGCCAGATTTTTTCAATGTATTGAGCGAACCGATTCACGAAACACAAATGGGACAGAGCAACTGATTTTATGACAGTGTTACCAACACATTTTCATCCAACAGATTAATTAATTTAGTATGTAAAATACATTGATATATTTGTGTAAGTTGCTTTGGATAAAAGCATCCACCAAAAAGAATAAATGTAAATGTTCTAAATGACTTGATTTTTGAAATGGCTGCAACTAAATGAGCTGTGACATATTAAAATAGATGTTAAAGTGTCATTTAAACACCTTTCTTAATAAAGATGTATATATTTTTAGAGCATGTGCGCTGATGACATTTTTATGGTCTTGCTCAAATGAGTCACTGAAGAATTTTTGGATGAAATAATCGATTCAGCATTCATCAAATAAGTTTCTATCACTATTGAGCAAAAACAAGATTATGCTCATAATAAAAACATTAAGTTTGTGCAGGAAGGCACCTCACAAAACTGATTTCAGACGGGCTTCTGAGGCAGCATAAAGTCTACAATAAAATAGAGCAAGCTTTAAAGAACAATGCAACATCGAAAGTGGAAAAAGTTGGTCAGAAACATAAATTTTTACACACAAACGCAACTTTTAGGAGGCATCTTTATCTTTTTAGCTCATGTCACGAAATGGAACGCACAAGATTGTGGGATATCAAACACAGCGAAGGATATGTCTAAAATCGTTCAGATTACGTGATCTCAGGTAACATTGGACTCAGACGTGCCTTGATGCCTTCGTACCTTGGAACACATCCTCTAAAGGCAGTATTTTCACCTAGAAAATCGCTTTTTTTATAATGGAGGATCCTAGGTTGGGGCTACAGTATATAGATTTTTGAATCCATGAAATACAGGAAACTGAGGTCTACACAAATTGATAAACCAGCAGGTGATGCATCTCAAAATCTCGTAAGTGTTGAACCCACTCTATCAATACTTACCTCAATCAGTCCTAGTCTGTTCCATAGCCTCTACAGTCTCATCTATAGTTATCTCATATAGCCTAAAGGCGAGGTTCATCTGCCGCTGCCCTGGCTGCGTTTCAAATAGAGCTGTTACCACCCCCCTCCTTCTCCCCAATTGCATTAGTGCTTAACCAGGCAAACCCTGAGAGGCAGCAGCGATAACCATTACAGACAGTCGACAGGCCCCTGCCTCAGCTCTGTTAGTAAACCACACAAGCCTCCCGATAAAACAGCCACGGCTGCCGTCCCCCGCTCCGGCGATGTGAAATACAGCGAGCGACGAAACAGCTTCATTCTGGCGGCCTGTTCTCATCCTCGGTTGAGTGAGCACAGCAATAGGAGGGATAATTTACACCCCAGCCAAACCTGTCATTACCCGAGGGCACTTGTTATGGCTGCACCCGATGTTTTTCCAATTCACCTCCAACCCCTGTGACTGTCAATCTCCTGAGTGGATGTAGTCGGGGGGAGAGAGGCAGGGGAGCGGCACTGGGAATATTCCAGGCTCAGGCGGACAGCGGGCAATTTTCCTCCGAGGGGATAATGGGAGTGGAGTGGCAAGAAAGGCAAGACTGCCGCCGTAAGCAAAACGATCCTGCAGAACGATTTTGTCTACCGGCAGCGCACCACAGCCCTCCAACGCCTGGGTTGTTTAAAGTCTTACCAAACTGCTTTTCAGAATGCTTCCACTACTAACACATACACAAGCTCTCAACATGACACTCCTTATTCCTTTATCACAAATAAGCCACAGAATTTATACAGAATTGTGGCTAAAAGCGCCAGATTTTATTGTCGGCGTGACGGGGCGCCTCGTGCAGTGCTATTCGTTATATTATGGAGAGATAAACATGTGCACACTTTCTTTCCCCTGCATTACACCAGCTGAGACTCCACCTGGGAAGTGCAGATGGATGTGAAAATCTCTGTGCGCTGTGCTCTGTGGATTTTAGACAAAAGCAGCAGCACACACACAGAGCTCGACACAGCACAGCACAGGTCTTCCTCTGACGTCGCTCTGGGACTCCCCGAGGTCCCGTCCTCCAGAGGTGGGTCCAGGCTGTGTGCGTGTCCCTACACACAACGTTTCTCTCTCTGTGTGTGTGTGTGTCTCGCTGGCTGTTCTGCAGAGGAGGTGCTGCAGCCATCAAAACAAAAAGCTAAAGCTGCTATTAGTAGCTCAACAACACAGCATTCTCCAAATTCACAGTAATAATTAAAACATTTTAAACAACACAACAGTATACTTCACATTATAGTCTCATATATATATCAGTTGGGTGGTATCTTTGTTATCAGATAGCCCCGCCTTCCTGAGGTTTGAAATCAGACATCTAGCAGAGACATTGCTACGTGCTGATGGCAACGTGAGACTTGTCTGGTTTGAGAAAAACCGAAAACAACTGTTTTTATCACTCTAACAAGAAGGATAGAGTGATTGTTTGGTTTAGGTGATGAAAAGCATCATCAAACACAGTTTGCTGATATTAGCTTTTTCATTTTATTAAACTATATTTCAATAAATAAAGTAAATGCTTAACACATTATTCACTAGCCACTGCAAAAATGGCATTGCAAAGCACATTAAAAGAAAGAAAAAAACAGCCCTTTTCATTTTCAGGAAGGGATAAATCTCAGATCTGAATCACAAAGTCAGCTGCAAATTTCTGCTATTTGTAGATGTTTATTGCCTAAAAAAATTATGCATAAATATAGTACTTAACATGACATTTCTATTTTTCTTGCTGCTCATTATTTTTCAAGATATGGGCAATAACCAAAAGGTACATTAGAAATAAAACACAGAAAAACTCAAATTTAAGTGAATCTCAAGAAATCATGTACAGATTGATCACATTTATCAGTGTTATCAAATTATTAATGTTTTTATGGATGAACTGTAAAATCCAGTATCAGTTGATATTGACATGTGGTATCAGCCCATAACTGATTTATTGTGCATCCCTACTTAAAATTCGTAGGTTGTGATGCGCTACGCTGCAGAATAATTCCCCTTTAGTTCTCAGTGCAGCAATGGTTTCGGGATAAACTAGTTCTCATTACTCACTACAGAAAAATGAGCATTAGAACAGGACACATGTGCATATTAATATTTATAAAGAGTAAAGAACATTCTGTTCTGTTCTATAGATGCATCTGAGAGAAGGTTATCTCCTCAAACCATACAGACGGTTTGTTCTATAAAAGATCAGAAACATGCAGAGTGAGTCGAGTATGTGCAGAGGCTTAAGCTCCCCACCCCACCCCACCCGTCTTCTAAAGCCCATTTTTTGGAGATTTATTTAGCTTGATTTTCTCCTCTTCATATATTTTCCTCTCTTTGTTATCAAAGTTTTAATTGAAAGTCAGTGAAAGGTGGCAGAGCACCCAGCTGAGCTCTCAACATAGCTGTCTTCTCCTCTGGGTTAGATCTTCCTCCCATGAGGCTACGAGCCCCTGCGTCATTCACAAAAATCATTCAAATAGCTTCGACCTCAAAGCTTCATCTTCATTCAGAAATCTTTTTATAGCACAGGCTGTGCCGGAGAAAGGGGCGGATGATGAGAACGGTTGGCCGGAGGGGGAAGAGAGGTGGGTACGAGACTGTGTGTGTGCGCTGGGCTGTTTGGGGCGGAGGCTGCTTACATAGCACCTGACGCCAGACCCGCTTCGCTGCCTCACCTGTCTGTCTCCTCTCCGACACGTGTGTGATTGGAGGAAGCGGGAGCCGGCGCTGTGACAGACTGCTGTGAATGTGTGATCCAGCAGCATGAAGGTTCATTGGCTGAGAGTAAAGACGTCACAGCACCTTGTTAGTGAGATGCTGCAAACAGAGCAGCATTGCTGAGGAAACAGAACTCGTCACTGAGAGAACCTTGTTCGCAGCTACGGCACACCCACCGACGGCTCGAGCTGTAAATAACTTCAAATTATGCGTGAAGAGCTGCAAAAACATTAGGAACTGATCAAAAACATCAAATCCTAAGACAAAAATAGTTGCAACCAAATATCCAAATGTAGCCAAAAATGGCCATTATGACTCTTATACAGCTCAATCAAGAGATATTTCAATTCAAAATTATTATTTAGCATCTCAGAAAAGGTACAAAGCTGTCACTAGGGCAGCAACCTAAGGCACATATTAGTACCGTTCGAAAGAGACAATTTTGTCCCTTTGTTCTGAAAGTGTACTCATCATCATGTTGTTCCAAGCCCATGACTTTTTTTCTTTTGTGGAATAGAAAAGAAGATATTTGAAGAAATATCTCAGTGTCTTTATCAATACAGTACACAACAATGGTGCTATACAGCACTAAAAGTTGGGGGAACCACTTTTGGTGCTGCATAGCACCAAATCTTGGTGCTTTAGTGGTTCTTCAGTGGTAATTCACCGGTTCTTTGGTATGATTGAGGCACCGCTACCATATACAGAACCTGTTAAGCTCCTGTACGGTTCTTCAGTGGTTCTTTGGGGGGATTAAGGTGCTATATAGCACCACTGCTGTACAAAGAACCTGTTAAGCCCCTTTAAAGGTTCTTTACGAGCCAAAGAACCACTTTTGGTGCTGTTAAGCACCATTTTTGTTGAAGAAATACAATGCAATATATGGCACCTCTTATGGTTCTACATAGCACCATTTGACAAAGGTGCTGTATAGCACCTTTAAATATATGGTGCTATATAGCACCAAAAGTGGTTCCCCTATGTTTACGAGCCAAGAACCACTTTTAGTGCTATATAGCTCCATTTTTTTTAGAGCGTAAGTCCAATGTTGGCTTGTTCTTCAAAACATCTTCTATTTCTGTTCTGCAGATGAAAGTAAGCCATTTAGAATGACATTAGGGCAGAAGAACTTTTAATTTTACAATTGCCACAATTTCCTGTTCTGGTTAGTCTGAAGACGTCTGCAGAAATAAGGTAAAACGCAGTGACTAAACATTTTCAAACCTGATTTATAGAGGAGGAAACCGGGTCTCTTAGACTATCTGTCTGTCTTGTGACAGCTCACCATTGCTCAGATTCAGAGTAAAAGTAAATATGAAATCCATCAAAATCCAATCAGAGAACTTTGGAGCCATTTTACTCAATTGCAGCGTTGCTATAGTTACTGCATTTTGCCTTTTTAGGACAGAACACCCGGTGAGGAACTCAGACTACCTCCCCATCCAAGACATCTTGTCATCCTGGTACGTATTCATCGGTAAGCCTTGAAATCAGCTGTTACCCATTAGCCTACAGACCTGAGTGGATGAGAACAAGCACTAGGATGGGCATATGAACATATTCCTGACATATTCCCACAGAGGAGACTGCTGGGAAATTAGTGAGGTGGCACTAATCAGCCCCTGTGTGTTTATTGGGGGCTGGGGGGGCAACCGGAGTGCATTAAAAGCCATTAGTTGCCTCTAACATGGCCACGCTCACTTATTTTGACAGATTCATACAGCAGGCTGATTCTCTGCACAGAGGGTGTATCTGTATGCACACACACACGCACCTCCCGATCCTTCACATCCTCTTCAGCGTGCGGCCCATCCAGCCGTGACTGCACACAGTCAAATTGGTTTGGGGTGGGAGGGGGATCTGTGAATAGAAGCTGTTTGTAGTCAAAAGCAGCTGGGCAAGTGAGTGTGATGGGGAGAGAAAGCAGAGAAGAGATGGCAGTATGTGTAATACTCTTGATAAACAAGGTGATAACGCTATGCTCAGGAAGATTTTCATATTTTTATAAGTGGGAATAAAAATGCTTAACTAAAATATATGCATATATTAAAAATAATGTATAATTATATTTCAGATATATAGGATAAATATATAAAAATAAATTAATTAATAAAATTATATAAATTATATATATAAACAAGGTTCAATAAAAAACAAAACAAAATATTGCATGCTTAATAACTTGCAAAATACATTGACTTTACGATCTGTTCTTTTACTATAATAAAAGGTGACTCCACCTCCACAGATAGTCAGTCCCCTGCTGCCTAAACCTTTCAAAATGTCTGAGGTAGCTTTCAGATAATGGACAAAAAAGGCTAATTAAAGTAAATTAGCAGGTGTGCTGCGCTGTAATTCTGTTGATTTTTGAGTATTTTTTAATAAAGCACACAATGTCAATATGTGGCCTTGTGAGGTATCCCTGCCTTAATGGAGTCTTTATTCCCATCATGCACAGTATGTGTGTTCTGCTGGAGATGCTGCTGCAGCTTGAGCGACAGAAGTCAACATGTACTCGTGCGTTCCCCAAGTATCCCTCTCACAGACTAAAAGTGAAGTCACGGACGCTTCTGAGATCTGAAGGAAAAGTTTTGTGAAGTGAATGATGCTACATGTTCATGTGACTGCCTCAGCGCTGCCAACGCACACCACAGCCAGAAGGGTCAGCCTGAAATAAACTTACACCAGAGCCAAGAAATCCTCTTTAGCTCGCTCTCTCTCAGCGAGAGCTCCATCACAGTTCACAAACTGCTTGCTTTTGTTTTTGCAAATCTGCGTAAGTGAAAAATGCTAATGCATGGTGTCTATATTAACTTACTATGAGGCACCGTTTTTACTTTTCACACCTGAAAGCGGTTGCAATTTGACTAGTAACTGACATTTATTGTGTTTTGCCAAATGCAACTTCATATCAATGACATTTGTCACTGTAAGCTATGTTTGATTTCATAACAGCAAGAAATGATTTTTCATGTGAGTAATCAGAAAACTGTGCCGCTATCTTAAATCTCACATAACATCTTTCCAACTCTCATCTCGCAGCAGGATCAAGGCTTCACAGTTGACACATATTAGTATGCAGGCAGCTTGTGAGAGCGGCTGTGACGTCAGCAGGAGTAGAGAGGGTGGAAAAGGTGTCCGAGGGAGAGCAGAGGCTCTGGCTGATCGCACCATTATTAGAACAGCAAACACGCTTAAACACCATTAAGTTCTATGTTACATGTGCCGTTTAGTTTCCACGGTAACGACAGGGAGGTGTATATTTAGAGCTGACGGAATAAGATCGTGAAGGAGCGGTAGAGATTTGGGGGGGGGGGGTTCAGATGCAATTTATCCAAAAAAAAACTTTTGACGTTTGAGTCACAAAGTATTTAAAGCCTCTGTGCTGATTCATGCCAGGCTGACCAATCTAAAACTAATTCAAAAAGGGCTTTTTTTATTTTCTCTTTTTCTTTCCAACAGTGCCTTCGTTAAGGGATTATGAGGAACTCACCGAAGAACAGGCGAGCTGCTTCTTGTTTTGTTTGAGAATGTGTTTTGGGTCTATAAATCTTGACCAGTTGGAGGCAGCACTGGCTACAGTCTATGCATTTCAAACCTTGAGCCCATGATACTTTACTGTAAGGCCACTGTTCCTGAGACCATCTAGGATCATTTCTGGGAAAATTACTTTTAATGAATGATATTGATGGCTATCTGTAACATATTTGGCCTTTTCTAGTCATTGCATTTATCTAGCATTTCCAAATCTGTTAATAAAAAGGCATAATATAATGTAATTAATATAATATAATTTGATAAATAATATAACATTATTTATGCATTTGTATTTACATAATATTATACATTATAATATGAATTTTATAATCAATTTAAATTATTTCTTTTACTTTTTAATTCAATACATTTATAAATAAAATAATTTCTACAAAAAATACATATTATAATGTATTGCATTTATGCACCATTTCCAAATCTGTAAATAAAAAGGCATCATATAAGTTAATATAATACATTTATAAGATAAATAATAAATAATATCAATATAAAGCATTTCTATTACTTAATTTATAATATATTTATAAATAAAATACATTTAAAATAATTAATTCATATTATAATATATTGTATTTATCTAGTATTTCCAAGATGCATAGATATTATAATACATATTTTACATTCATTAAAAAAACATTATAAAAAAAATTATATTCATAAAAAAACACATTTATTATCTAATTATATTTGATAAGTAACAGAAATACTTTTTATTTTAAGGATATTAATGATATTATAATATATTGCATTTACCTTCCAAAAAAGCATAGTTATAAAACTAAATATATTATTTATTATCTAATAAAAAGTATTATATTATCTCAATATTATATTGTTTAATATAAAGTATATGTGTGTGTATATATATATATATATAAATCTAATCATATTAATCTAATCATATTATTAGTAATAGAAATACTATTTGATTTATTTTAATTATATAATTGATATTATAATATATTGCATATACCTTGTATTTCCAAAAAAGCATAAATAATATTTAGACATTTACATATTTATTGAAATTTAACAGCTGATTGAAGAGTTTATTTTTAAGACATTCTCACTCAGAGTAAAAGGATAAAATAAGGTGTTAAAATCAAAGGCTGTGACTGTGAGCTCAATATATAGGCAATATTTTGATCCTGAATCACGCCGCTGGTGAAGTGTTGAGGTATATGCATGTGAATCAGATGTGAAGCGGCCGGAGTACAGTACACAAGGTGCTGAGTATTACCATGGCAGCTGAATCCCACCCGAGTCCTGCAGGTGTGTGACTCACCCCCACTAGCTCAACAAAGGGAGAGAGGCCGCCGCATAGAGACGCAATCTCTTTGTGCATCTCTCGCTCTCTCTCTCTGTCACATGCTGCATTGCCAACTTACATGTGGGCTCTGTGCCCGTCTATGATCGCACCCCAGCCCCTTCCGTGCCATACCGTGCGAGTGTATACTCCCTGATTGTTCCACTTTTTACATACATATCGTTTGAGAAGACATGTTTATCTCTTTCGCACGCTACACTTTTCTTGTGACGAGATGATTGTTCTGGCTGATGATTTCCTTTCTCTATCTGTTAATAGAAACTTCACAGGAGGCAGCTGGACTTCAACACTGTCCTCATGCATGCAGCAGAAATGAGTCAGGAAGAGGTGAGAGTTGGGTCGAACCCATGTGTGAAGTGATACTGAATTTGACTATGAGCCGAGGTAACAGAGCCAGTAATGTGGTAAGGTCTGTTTATTGGTGCAATGGGAAGGTGTTCAGCAGGAAAAAGATGGATGCAACCTTGAGTGACAGACAGTTATTATCCTGAACTAAAACTATACATTTTCATTTGGAAAAAAAAAAAAAAAAAAAGTTAACTGAAACTAAAAACTTAACTATGATCAAATAAAAGTAGCCACAAAAGTCAAGATGTAATGGAAGTAATATTTATTTTGTACTGTGATGTACAGTACATCCAAGTGAAAAAAAATGTAGGGCAGGAACTTTGTTCGATCTATCGAGGCAGATCGGCTTGCAATCGATTGTAATTAAAGGGAAGGTTTTAAGTGAACTAAATGATTGGAGAAGTCTGACATGCATCACCTGAGGGAAACGTGTAAGTTTTTACTGGAAGATCCAGTGATGATATTTTCTTTTTTGACTTATGTGGAAACTTGAAACTTGTACAACCCTCCTGCATTAAACATGAAAATGTCATCAGCAATAACACTACACTGTTCTGTGAAATTTAAAAACCATTTTTAAATTATACCAGACCAGTTACGATATTGAAGGGATAGTTCACCAAAAAATGAAAGTTCAGTAACCTGTATGACTAGGTTTCTTCTGTTTAAACACAAAAGAAGATATTTTGAGTAAAGTTGGTAATCAAACAGCTTGCATAGCATGAGAAAAAAATATTAAGGAAGTCAACGGCTATCGTCAACTATCTGGTTACCAAAATCCTTTACAATATCTTCTTTCTATCTTCCTTTAACTTTGGCAGCCCTAAACTAGTAAAACTAAAAATAAAATAAATTGAAAATAACGAAAACTAAGGGGAAAAAAAGTGATAAACTGAAAATAAAAACTACAATAAAAATGCAAACTGAACAAAAATCAGAAATAAAACTTAAATTGAAAACAAAATATAAATAAAACATAGAAAATGTATTTTAAAAATACCTACCCTTAGGCTAATATGTTGTTTAAATGCAAAGTGACTGACATATTGCTTGAGACTTACCGATATAAAAATTATAATTCAACTTTCTTTGGAGTACTTGTGCACAATGCACATTTCTTATTAAGCCAAAAATGTGTTTTAATGTCACTATTGATGAGGAGTGTATGATCTTTGAATGATATCTGTCTTTAAAGGCAATATATTTAAAGTGTACCTGAAGTATACTTACAACAGTTCCACTTGAGCCCATTCAAATATACTTCAGTATATCTTTACTTGGACTTCAGTACTACTTCTACACAATTAAAGTGCATTAGGTAGAAAATTAGTTGTTCCAATTTAGCAGACTTTAAGCATAGCAGTTTATTACACCAAAAGTATTTTTATTAAGAACATAAATATGTAAATGTATCTGTAGTGTACCTGACATGAAATAAATGTATTTCAAATACATTTTAGTATATTTATTTTTCACTAGGGCACACCACTAACATATTTAACAACAAAAACATACATTCTGGAGTTCTATTGTTTATTTTGTACTACTTCAGAGTGACTGAAACACATCAATGTGAATAAAACTACACATGTACAACAAAACTACCACTATTCATACACTTTAAGAACTAATATGTAAATACGGTGCAAAAATGTACATTGTAGCTTTTGTACCTTTTTCCTGAGAGTGTAGTTGGTAATCTAGTAAAAAGCATCAGTTTCACTGTCACTGTCTCTGTTTGAGTTTGCGTTGTTCTCTATCGTCTCACTGCTGTTCTGAGTTTAGCTGATCGAGCTCTTGGGTTCTCCTGCACCTCTTCCTCACTTGGCTTTATCACCTTCTTCAGACTGACCCAATATTTGCTCTCTCGTCCTTTCTCCTCTTCTTCGTTCTCTTCCTCCTCCTCGTGCTCCTCTCCCTCAAACCCAAGCCGGGCTTTGGCTCGCTGGCGAAGGCTGCGGCGCGGTGGGGCGGCCAGGTCCTCTCCACGGAGGAAACGCTTGGTCAGTCGGTCCTCCAAGGAGTGGAAGGTGAGAACACAGAGTCGCCCCTTGGGACAGAGCAGGGTCTGTGCCACACGCAGACCCGCGTGCAACTCGTTGAGCTCGTCGTTCACGAATATCCGTAAGGCCTGGAAGGTTTTGGTGGCAACGTGTGAAGGGCGCTGCAGGCGGTCACGCCGGGCGTACAGCGCGCTGGCTGGAAACGCTCCTAAAATAAAAGAGAGGATTAGATTATTAAGTTAACAGAGGCTTTTGCAAGGTTCCTTTAAGAAAATGAATCCGTAACTTTAATTGTTCACCTGCACTTTTGTTCTAGTTAGTTCAGTTATTATTTCAACTAAAGACACATTAATTTGTTCACATATATTTTCCAAAGCCTACTTCACAGTTCAAATATGTGTTAGAGTATGTATGGTTTTTTATGATTGGACAGTATTTGGCTGAGATACAACTGTTCGAATATCTGGAATCGGAGGGTGCAAAAAAAATCAAAATATTGAGAAAATCGCTTTT
>SCHK01026260.1:0-15155 GCA_004124795.1 Poropuntius huangchuchieni
CAGTCCAAATATCTATCGTGTCGAGTATCTCACGTAAATACCGTAGGTTACGGCTTAAGTGAACGTAAACAGGTGGGTGAACACTGAATGTGTGTCAGAATTACATGCATGACTTCCGTCTTAAAGGGACAGCATTCCTAATTAAATACCTGTGACATTAATGTTAACCAACAAAATATGTTAAATAAATGAAAATTGTTATTATTTATTCCAGATTTTCCTAATTCAATCATTGATTCAGATTTCTCATGATGAGCTTAATTAATTTGGTCTAAAGAGAAAATAATTAATGACTATTTCTGTTTAAATACTACATATAAAATAACTACCTAAATAAATGCTGCCAACTACAGTTTGACTAAAAGTAATGACTAAAAGTTGAGAAAAATGTAATGACTTTTCGTCGACTAAAACTATGAAAGACTCAAATGACTAAAATGTGACTAAGACTATTAAGCATTTTCGTCTCAAGACTAAGACTAAGACTAAATCAAAAATGCCTGTCAAAATTAACACTGGTCTGTACTGTTGTTTTTAAATCTAATTAGGGTGTTTTTTACTTGTATTAGTTGCATTTAGGTTGAATCTGTGTTAAGGTATGGTAGGCGATTTCACAGAGGCTAGCAATCAAGCTAGCTTTGCATAAGATCCCACCCTCCCTGCAAAAACACTCTCCAAAGCCACACTTCGAACAAAACACATGAACACACAGAGAGACCAGAGGATAACCAGCAACATGATGAGAAACAGCGTTGGTGGAGGGTTAAATGCATGCAACGAGGGATATGACTGGATGAAACCACCTTCCACAGACAATATAAATACATATAAATAAATTTAGACCAGTTAACTTAGTGATTGATATCATGTGAAAAGAACCAGCATAACAAGAAATGTTGTTGAAGCAGGTCACCTTGCCTTCAAGGTTTTATCCTCTCACCCTGTTTGACGTCCTCATTGTTTTGTGCCAGATTGTTTTGTTTTCTCAAAGTATATAATCCGATAGTTAACTACAATTAAAGATATGCCTTTTTGCATATCTTTAACATAGTCAGCCTTTTTTATTAGTCAATTGTAAAGTAGGTTACTTTCTTTTTTGTACTTTGTTTTGTACACTAGGCTACAAATGCAGATGTAGCAGTAAAACCTGCTCAGCAATCTAAAAGTCAACATGAAATTCACTATTCACTAATAACAAAATTCACTACATTGTTGATCTTTATAGTGCATGTTTCATCAGTGCATGTTATTCTAAAGGAAAGAAATTGTTTGTCTTTGCAATCTTGGTGAATGCCCACTTTTCATTATCCAATTAATTCCCTTTAGATAAAATCAAGTCTTTCCCTACATATTTTTCTTACTGAATATCCTGTTTCACTTGGAAATACATCACATTACAAAAGTAAAATGGTTTGTAGATGTATTTTTGTGGATAACTGCAATTTTAGCAATTGTTCCTCATCAGAGAAAACAGTACTGAAAATAGACCTGAACTCAGTTGTTCCCCTCATTATCTGAGTTGTTTTGCAAGCTGATGTTATGTATGGGAACATGGCGTAGGTTTATTAGTGCGTGCTTTGATCCGATAAAGTCTTACTGTCTGTCCCTCGCAGAGGAGCGAACAAACAGAGCGAGTACTGTCAGCGAGAGCCCGGAGTGGCTGACCACCCTCCTCCGCTCTTCCTCTTCCCTCTCCATGGGTGGGACTCCCTCAGGGCTGCAGAACCAAATACACCATCTCTCACACTGAACATTATCATTGTTCCTCTAATCACACGAACCGTGAACTCTGACTTTTTTGGGTAGGGCCCACACGGCGAGTGGCGTGGAATCGGGGCTGAAGATCATATCGGTCGCCGTGCCGTGAATACTGAGGGAAAACTTGTCAGTTTGTTTCAGTTGGGCTTATGCCATATCAGATATAAAGCGGCCTCTTTGGACAGGAAATGAAAAATAACTCTGGAAAATACTTAAAAGCACTGATTAATAAAGTGAAAATTGCCATTGAAAGCGACCTCAGTTGAAAAGAGCGTGTTTGAGCTCCAACGTATTCAGCAATCTAAATAAAGCAAAGCATTTAAGATAAGCAAATCATAATTCCTGTTGGTGGTTTGATACAACTTTAAGTGCACTTTCCTGAAACACCCATGCCAAGGCAAGTGTTTAGATAGTCTGCTAAGTGCGGCTGAAAAGCTCATAATGGCGCATATAACCTCCATTCATCCTTGTAATTATGACTTCCCATCAGACGTATTTGTCTGAAGCACCAGATCGGTCATACGGACTGAGAATCAATGCTAGGAATGTAACGTTCCCTCAGCAGGAAATGTGTTTGCATCAATGCACATAGTGGGAAATTGACACGGGGCTGCTGAAGGGATGTGTGTTTATGTTGTGGCCGGCTCAGCAGCGAGGCCAATAGCGTCGGTGGGCTTCCCGAGCCACACCATGAGTCAGTTTTTCCACTCGATAGCCACTAAGCAAACAGATCAGCGCTGCTGGACACAGATATGCAGAGAGCACAGGAAGTGCTGCTGTGGAACATCCAGGGGATTTTTGTGTTTCCATTGGTATGCCTCATTAAAGTCTCGCTGTGTTTGGGTCTAATCACGCAAGTCTGAATGATGACTTAAAGCTTGGGCAGATTTGTTGGTAAATGATCCACATTAAACCAAAAATCTTCTATATTCGTCTGGCAGTTTGCACATTGCAGTTCCTCATCTTGCGGGTCAGTTCTGAGTGGTCAGTTTGGAGGACGCAGCAGATGCTATGATCTGGCATAAAGCATTATTTCACTGCTGTGATAAGCTCAGGTGAATGCTAAAATAGCACTTGACCATACAATATAATCTATATACAAGCCTAAATACAATTTTAAAATGACATAAGGGTGGCTAAATGATGACAGAATTTCGATGGGTGAACTATTTAAATGTAAAGAAATTGTCTTCCCCCGAAAAAGAATGACAACGACTTTCAATGAGGTCTAATTTTCACATAATTATTAAGTAAGATATGGCTTGTGAGTGCTACAATGTTAAATTGTGAATGCATACTGGACTACTTATTTAAAGAAGTATTTAAAATATATAAAACTAATACATAATAGAGGTGCTGGTGTGCTGATGAAATGTTGGAAAGAGTAAGCAGCTGTTTATTCAGTAAGGTTTTTAAATAAAAAAGTGACTGTAAAGAAATGTGTAATATTTCAAAAAAGTTATTAAATAAATGCTGTTAATCAAATAATTGTTTATTTAAAAAAAATTGCATATTAGAATGATTTGTGAATGATCATGTGACACTGAGGACTGGAGAAATGATGTTGAAAATTTCAGCTTTGACATCACAGGAATTTATTACATTTTATAATATATTAATATAGAAAACAATTTAAAATGGTAACAAAATTACTGTTTTACTGTTTATTTTGATTAAATAAATGCAGCCTTGGTGAGCATAAGAGATAAAAAAATTATTCTTATGGACCCCAAGCTTTTAAAAGGTAGTGTGCACCTTCTAAAAAATTCATTTTGAACTCAATTTAAATATTTATGCCAAAGCTTAAACCAGCACAGATAGCACCTGGTCAAGCTTCACCTCAGATGCTTAGTGAATAAGATGTTGGTTTTCCCCTAAAATGCCACAAGCTCTTTAGTGAATTCACCCTTGTAGTTACTTAGGATAAAAGCGTCTGTTAAATGGCTACTTACTAGAAATACTCATTAGGAGAATGTTCCTGCTCTCTTTATCTGTACTGATTAGTCTCAGATGGTTGCTGTTTAAAGACTATAGCTCTCCTTAGAAAGTGGCGTAAATCTTCACTAATTGTCATTGTGACAGCTTTAGGGAGAGTGTGTAAACAGAACTGCTCTGGCTCATGGTGAAGGCATGTGTGACCCCATCTGACTGCTCCGGGCGGATGAGAGCTCCTGGCCTGGGTAAGATAAGAGCAGAGAGACTCTGACTGAGACCCACTTCCTGTCCTAAAGCCCTAACTCAACAGTTTCATTGTCAGTCTGAGAACCAATCACCTATCCTTTCTTCTTTCCCTTTCCTGTCTGCTTGTGCATGGTTGAGCTTTCACTTAGATTGCATTTTGATTAATTCTGCAAATATGCAGCCAAATTGGACCGATTGCATAAATTCTGTCAAAATTTTACTCGGCTTAGCTTAAACCATACTATATTGTTAGTATAGTATAGTATAACAATAGTATTGGTTAATAGTATTGATTAAATTATTCACATGTAACCGTACATAAAAATAAAGATTTGTCTTATATAATTGTGCAACTTTGTTTAATCAGAATTGTCTCAAATATACTCTGAAACAGGACTCTAGGACACACCAGATGTTAAACTAATAGCAATACACTGAATTTGTTACCTAAAAATGTTGGTAACACATTAGTACAGGGACCAGTTCTCACTATTAACTAGTTGCTTGTTAGCATGCCTATTATTAACATATTGGCTGTTTATTAGTACTTATAAAGCACATATTCTGCATGACCATATTCTACATCCTTAATCCTACCCAATACATAAACTTAACAACTACGTCACTAACTATTAAAAAGGCAGCAAATTAGGAGTTTATTGAGGCAAAAGTCACAGTTAATTGTGTCTTAATAGTGAGAAGTTGACCTTAAAATAAAGTGTGACCAAAGTGTTAATCAGCATCTGATTTTAATGTTGTTTATCATTTGAATATAGATGTTTTCAGACTGATCATCAACCATGATCACGCTTGAGTCACATTTATTTGCAATTTTAAGCAATATCTATAATCAACACAAAGTTGCTTTAGGTACTTAAATGTATGTTTGAGGTACTACTATATGTACTATTTAAGGGTTAAAAAGGAACAACACTGGACCATTTCACTTTTTTACATTACTGTAGGTTAACACCCTAGTGACAGCTTTGTATCTTTTTTTCTGAGAGTATATTTGTGTCCCAAAGCTATTTTATTTAGATGTCAGTGGGTATAAAATTTCATTTGAAAGGTGTAATTTGACATTTGACATGAATTTATTCATTTGGCAGAGATGTTTATAAAAATACGTGCGCTTTGAGTGTTTTAAGTTTCAGTCTAAGATGGACACATAAGTACTGATGCCATTTCTACTTGCCCTGCAGCCCTCAAATACTGCATTAAGATGACAGGAACCATTTTATCATGCTGTTTGAGTCTGTTTGTAGATGTTATCGTCTAAAAATAACAAGGAGAGATGTTTGTTTTGACATCAGGAGAGAGCAAGGCTTTGTTTTCTCTCTCCAGCAAGTTTGCCATGAGTTTGTTTTTCGTCCACACAGTGTGTGGAGGGCAGCAGAGAAATGTCCCACTGTCAGCAACAGCATGGTTTGGCACAGAGGCACAAGCCATCTCACCTCAGCGTCGAGGCCTTTCTGGTAGCAGGAAAGACAGGCTGACGTTAGGGGTCAGAGAATTGTATTGAGTTTTGATTACAGACCATCATCTGCTGCCATGACACATTCAAGAAATATCATCAAAACTCTCAGAGAATAAGCTAGTTTAAGAACCACAATATCACAGTCCTCATTTTACTGTCAGATGAATTTTCATACTCTGTGTGAATAGATCCATAGGGATGCATTGTTTCGATTCAAGGTCTTGTTGGCGGCGAGTATTCGCTGAATAGGCCTTTACTTAGCCAAGCATATTAAGAGCTGACAGAACTAGTTACACATTAGCATCTGTTTATTTTATTCACTGCACCAAATAATGATCCTACTGAATGTGAATGAGAGTGTATCAACCAGTAAACCTGTTGCTGTTCTGCAAACCCATTATAATGTAGATGAGATACAATGGGATGGTAAAAGCACATTTACAAATCAATATACTGCATAAGGATGAGCATTTGATTGATTAGATCTGAAAGTATCTGAGATGTGATTGCTGAACTCAGATTTTTTTTGGCTTTCTAAGATAAGAAGGGTGGTATAAAGTAAGGCAGGGAAAGAGGGTTGCAGGAAACGGTCATGTCTAGAGACATTTAGATAAGAGATAGGACAAAGCCCTGGGTTCCAGTTTCCTGAGAACCATCCCTCTTTGTGTGCTTAGATGTTTGATTTTATGAGGCCAGTCTGTACTGCTAATGGCTGTTCTACAATGTAGCCTATCATAGAAATATGCATTATATTTGTAATTATTTGAGATGGAAGGATTAAAAGATTTTATGTTTAGCTTGTGTTGTTGTTCAAAAATGCAGCTGTCTTAAAAATTAAGGCTTTTTATTGGCATTGATAGTTCCATGAAGAACCTTTAATATCCATGGAACCATTCTATTGGACAAAAGGTTCTTTTTTTCCATTGAACAAACTTTCTTCTTCGTCTTCTTCTTCTTCACACTAAGAAAAGTTATTCTTTTTTAGGAACTTTTAAAATCCTCCTTTTGGAACCTTTCACATCCATGGAATCTTTGCATTTCATAAAGATGGAAAAAGGTGTAAAGTATTCTTTACATTAAGAAATGTTGGTCACACTTTATTTTAAGGTCCAATTCTCGCTCAGTTAACCTCAATTAACTCCCAATTTGCTGTTTATTAATAGTTAGTAAGGAAGTTGTTAAGTTTAGGTATTGGGTAGGATTAGGGAATTAGAATATAGTCATGCAGAATATGTGCTTTATAAGTACTAATAAACAGCCAATATGTTAATAATAGACATGCTAATAAGCAATTACTTAATAGTGAGAATTGGTCCCTATACTAACGTGTTACCGAAATGTTCACTGAAAGGTTCTTTGGGGAACCCAACATGGTTCTTCCATGACATCTCTGCGAAACCAACTTTAAAACTTGTATTTTTAACAATGTAGTAGTTCACAAGATTATTGCATGATTAAAAAGAAAATGTTACAAATCCAACTAGGCTGGTGAGTGAAGCAGATTTTTCTTTTTTAAAGTCCTACAGTTGAAATCTGTTAACTGACAGTACCTCTAAAAGGTACTTGGCTCCACCTGTCACATGATTCATTTGGTCACAGTAACGGTTTTGTGCCCCAGGTGCTCTCATGGAACCCCTCAGCACATGGAAAGCATTTGAACCACTTTGTTTCCTCTTAGCCGCTTCTTTTTTTTTTTCTTTTTTCTTTTGTCAAAGAACAGTGAGCATCATTGTTCAGCAAACCTACATTGCAGATTAAAGACTACCACAATGATTAGCACCGCAATCAGGAGGAGCCGTGGATAAAACTCCCTCTGAAGCTACTGGAAATAACTATCCCAGCACTGCACTGCTGCTGTGTTACGGAAGAATAACACTATAAATCATTCAATATAGATACACCCAATAAAACTGAGGGTCACAGATATTCCGTATGTTGGCTGTTTATGTGAAAGTTCACTTGATTGCTATTTAATATCCGAGGGGACCCTTGTTTCGGCACATTCCAGGCTGGGTCAGTCAAATTCCATGTGTGGATTTGGGACAGTGCCTGTGTTTGGACTGATAAGGGGGGTGTTAAGGCGTGATGTGTCTCTGTGTCATATCTCTTCTAAAGCTTACAAGTTTCAGCTTTTATTTTTAATTTGCAGTTTTTTCAATCACTTTTTCTTCTTTTCCTAACTCTTAGCTTAGTTACTATATGGCGTGTATTTTTTACAATGTGCATTTGGAGAAATATCAAAAGGACATTATTGAACAGACTTTATAGTATGTATTAAAAATCTTTATTATAAGTAAATATTATAAAGTCTGCAGTTGGAGACCTTCGCATGCTTTGACATTGTAGCTTGTGTTTGGGTGACCTGAGTTCGAACCCGGTTTGGGTCATTCCCTGATCTCACCCCTTCCTTCTCCCCATCATTTCCTGTAACGGTCCAATCAAAAAGGCAAAGTCCCCGAAATTAAAATAAATAAATAAACTGGTGGTCATGTTGAGGCAACTAATTGCTAGATCAACAGAACATATGGTTTCATATCTGTATCTACACATTCAAATGTAAGATAAACAGCACAAATCCAGGCTGTATATATAGTTAGCTTTTTCTTTGGATTTTTTTCAGTGGATGTCAAGTGGTGACCCTGGACAGCACCAAAAAATAGACAAAAACATCCTTAAAATCAAGCATGAAAATCTATTAACCCTTGTGAAAAAAAATCCAACAAATGTTACCCACATTCTTCAAAATATCTTCTTTTCTGTTCAACAAAAGAAAAGAAAAAAATCATACAGGTTTAAAAGAAAATGAATGATTTCCATTTTTGGATGAACTGTTGTATCAAATGTGCAATTTTAGTATTGTACCTCAAATCTTTATTATAAACTATACTTGTAGATTATATAATATTAATGAAACAAAAGGCCACTTAAGTGTACTTCAGTGTATTTAAGTACACATTTAATAAGTTAAAAAGCACAAAAAATTATACAAACATCTACTAAAAGTCCTACTTTAATGGGTCAAAAAGTAGGTTACTATTTCTGTACACTTTTTAAAAGTATTAAAAGTAAGTGTTCTTCTTTTTCCCAATGAAACATTGTCTATATGTCCAATAGTAAAATGGGTGGAAAAGCAAAATGGATCATTTTGGTTTTAAGGGTGTCTTGGATTTTGGTGGTTTCATACTCAGGGCAGTCAGTAATTTAGCCCACAAAACACACAGTGGTCAGCAAAAAACACTTTTTTTTTTTTTTTTGCAAGTGAACCCATATTTATAGTCATTCACTTTTTACCTTGCATAGCTTGTTTATGGTTTTTGAGGACAAAAACACATAATCCATGCACGTTGATGCAAACGACAGATAAATTTGCACCAAAAAACTGTTTAGTTTTAGCTTTCTTAACAGCACTGTTCAGGAATTAACCCTCACATCCAAATATGCAGTTTGCATGTCTCTGTGTAGATGACTGACCCTCAAAGATCTCTATCACATCTCTGTGCATTGCTGGTGATTTTAATGGTCGGGTGTAATGGGGAGACTGCATTGATTGTAGGGCCGTTCCCAGGGTCCGTCTCTCCAGGGAGAGATCTGGATTGTAGTGTGGATCTCTCCACCATCATTACAGCCAATGAGACGCACAATAGGTCAGGGAGATGAGATAACATTGTCTGCTGGGGAGCCGCAGGTGGGAAGCTCAACAGGGCATTATTAGGTGTCCTGGTCTCAGGGTATAGCATTGCTCTTAGCCTCAGGGGCTCTGCCCCACCATCTGCCATCACACACACTCTCTCTCTTTCCCTCCCTCGCTCCTCAGACGTGCTCATGCTCTTTAGAGTGTGATTCACATCTGCAATCAATGTTCCTCTGGTCGCTTTGAGTGAAACGTATGATAAATTTGCACTTGCTTCTTCTGTCATCAAGCTGTACACACAAAAAGTTCAATAAGACTGTTCATGTCCTATATCCAAGAATTTCTGGTTCTCCAGAGCCTCTCCCTAGTTTCTCCTATGATTTTTGTTCTTTGAAACAAATGCTGTCTGTCAAATAATAAAGGAACAGCAACAGCATCAGAACAGTAGATGACAAAGGAAACTGTAAGTGATATTGCCACATAAAGCCTCTCGTTGCAGTTTGACCTGTTTCTGCATTTGTTCTCTTTGTTGGGTCTATTGAACGTAAAACAGTTGGAAAACATAAAGTGATTGTGTCTGTCCTCAAGTTGCCCCTGGTTGAGTTTCAAAAACAGTGAAAATTAAATCTTAAATGCATTTTAGATACCCTGGAACATCAGAAAGATCGATAGAAACTAACAACAACTTCTCATGTTGTTAAGACAAAAGAAAAAGTCTTCACCACGCATCTATCTCTTTATTTTAATTATAAATGTTCAGTAAACACCAGGCAGCATTGAGCTCTTGCATGGTGAAATAACGGTCTGTTTGGAAATCAATTAGTATTTAAGGGAAAAGGAAGTTCTCTCATAAGTGAGAGACCATTGTAGAAGAATGCAAACAAAAGTATGTGAGGAAGTGTGGAGGAAGAAGCTTTCAGTACCAAAATTTACATTCAAATGGCTAACAGGATGAAGACAAGAGAAGACCTGCAAACATCATAGCAACATGCTATCTCTGACAGTTAAAAATTTATTTAGAAGAAGAAGAATTGGCTTATAAAACAAAATGTATAAAATTATGTTTTCCTAATATTGTTTCAATGATTTATTTTGTATTTTAGTACAAAGACAAATGTAAGCTAATCACTTAATTTGGCATACAACATAATCTTTATAATATTTTTCCAGTATGTGTAAACATTCAACAATGTTCAAAAAAACAATTAAATGTTTTTGAAAGAAATCTCTGTGACTCTGGAGCACAAAACCTGTCATAAGTAGCATGGGTATATTTGTAGCAATAGCCAACAATACATTGTATGTGTCAAAATTATTGATTTTTCTTTTATGCCAAAAATCATTAAGATATTAAATAAAGATCATATTCCATGAAGATATTTTGTAAATTCCCTACTGTAAATATATAAAAACCTTGCTTCTTTTGCTCCTGTATACAAACTTGCGAGACTAGCATTTCTTAGAGGTGCACGAATGTGCGCGACACGTACATCATTCGCCAGAACAGCTTGCATGTATGATAGCCAGCAGAAGTGAGAAAAAAGTGTTTACTACATTTTGAAATATATTTATCTACAAATACGCCTGAATTCGCTACAGGAGGCCTTTACTCACCCCCGGAGTCGTGCGAGGCACGTTTTATTACAGAAGCACATACTTAAGTTTCCCCCTTAAGATTTAAGCGTGTCTTTGGTACAGACAGCAGCAGAGTGTTTGATGACCTTATCCATCATCCAACTTTTAACTTCACTTAAAAACAATCAAGTAATGGCTGGAGAGATGTGTTTTTGTCAGACTTAACTGGGAGATAAAGCTGAATGTCGTTTGCATAACAATGGTTAGCTAATGGAAGGAGATAGAGAGAAAAACAAAATAGGGTCTAAAGCGGATCCCTGTGGTATACCGCATATACATGCAGCAGAGGAGGAAGTGAAGCTGTCGATTTCTACAGAAAACGTTCTCCTTCTAAGATAGGACACAAAACCAGTTTAAAGCTGTTTCTCTAATGCCAACATATTTTCTGAAAACAGCAATACATTTTTTTCAGGATTCTTTGATGAATAGAAACTTTAAAAACATTTATTTATAATATAAATCTTTTAGAACATTATTCATGTCTTTACTGTCACTTTTCATCAGTTTAATGCATCCTGAAAGTAAATGAATTTCTTGTATATTTGTACATAGCTTACATAGCTTCCTTTGTATTTTTTTGGAAGGTGGTCCCTCACAAAGGGCATCATCATTATTGGGGGTCCTTGGCTTCAATAAGATTAGATAAGCTCTTGCTATGCTTGAGATGAAGAATGGTGGTGGTGGTTTTCATCTCCAGGTTTGGTGTATGGATCAAATTATCCTGGGTGTCACTCAGCACAAGCTGTTTCTTCAGGTAGAACGGCTGGACAGAGCATGAATCTGTCAGCGGACTGCTTTGTACACATTGTGCCCAGACCTCCAGTCCTGGCCATCCTTTGATGTGAGGCCAAGGTGTCAAATCAGAGATGATTCCTCTAGCACACGTGTGGACCATCACTCCAGATGTGACACACAAGCAGAACATCAGGGATATTGAATTAAGGCTTGCTGTCTGGCCTGCAGGCTTCAGAGCACGAGGGTCATTATCTCCATGTGGACAATCACAACAACAGCTCAAAAGAAATCCAAAAACCACCATGGGACCTTTACGATGTGTTGGTCACATGGTGACTGTACTTTAAAACAGGCAAAACACTGTCTTCTTAAATGTCGTAATTTTGGTACCCTTTGAAGATCTCACATAACAGCTGTAAGTGCCCCTACCTGTTTTGATTTTCAACATGCCAAGCACATTTTTCTCGTTCTCAGTAAATTTTTCGTGTTTTATAAACATCCAGGAACTGCAGACTTGCTGTCTACAAGACTGAAAATTGTGCAACAAACTGGTAGAAGAATTTGGGATGCATATGGGAAAATACTCAAAAATTATTAAAGCAACTCAACTCGTGCTCCCACACATGGCATATTCGTCAGTAACAGACACCTCAAACCTGATCTGTGACCTCTGAACCCAGGCTAACATGCTTAGAAATGCTAATTATCAACATATCCCGCATTTGAACCATGTCGCCATATATCCTGAGAGTGTTCTCAGCTTCTTTCCATTCATTAATCTTGCAAACATGTCTTATGGTGGGGCGTTTAGAGTGCCTCGTTGTCTCTGGCATTTCTGCTGTCTTGTTTTGAATGGGTGAAATGGATAAGCGTCTAGGCCAGATTTGTCGCAGGAAGGTGGAAGCAGTAGATGCGCTTGTGCACGTCCAAGAGGCTAATGATTTTAACAGATGACCCAGCTCTGACCCTCAACACAGCCCTATGCCCCAGAAGACCTTCAATATCATGATTTACACTCATCTGGTAAACAAAACAGCTCAACACAGGCTAAAGCAGCACAGCACATTAGCGCAGGAATGCTAGTCTGATGCTGCACAGACTACAGACTGCTTATTAGCATGTCTATTATTAACATATTGGCTGTTTATTAGTACTTATAAAGCACAAATTCTGCATGACCATCTACATTCCTAATCTTACCCAAAACATAAACTTAACAACTACCTTGCACTGGAAAAAAAAAATGACTCATTGAATTTACTAAATTTTTTTAAGGTAAGTGGTTACAATCAATTTAATTTAGCTACATTTAAATAAACAAATTTAGTTGACTAGCTTTCAACTAAATTTGTTTATTTAAATGGAGCCAAAATAAATTGATTGCATCCACTTACCTTAAAAAAATTTAGTAAATTCAATGAGTCATTTTTTTTCAGTGACTAACCAAAAAGCAGTAAATTAGGAGTTTACTGAGGCAAAAGTCTTAATGATTTGTTATTAGCAAGAATTGGAACTTAAAATAAAGTGTGACCAAAAAAGAACAAACATTGTTTTTTTTGTTTTTTTTTTTGTTTTTCGTTTTTTTTATACATTTTAATTGAATAGGCCATATTTGTAAAATAGAGTCAAAACACACCTATAACTGCATAGTATTAATAATATCTTATAATTATATTAAAACTGTATTATTTTTTTAAATAATTGTTCGTTCTGATTTTAAGTATTTGTAGATCTACTCATAATTTTACTTACTGCTGGCAGATTATCCAGAGTGTTAATAATTTGACCAAATTAAGAGGAATCGCTTATCACTTCATTATCACATAAAAGTTTTTTGTATTATTTAGCATGTCTGTTTTGTTTTTATTAGGTTTTTTAAGGAAAATACCATGATCTTCTCATATATCTATGATGAGTTAATGTAAATTTAAAGATCAAATGATTTTTGTGGTACTATGGGACTAGTTGTGGGAATTGAGTGAAGAAGCAATGTCTTCAGACAGCGGTGACAGACATGCACTGTTTTCAGAAACTGAACAAGTCTAGCTGTCAGGTTTAAGAGGCCTAATCTTATCAATGTGCTTGAAATAGAGGGCCGGGCGACACTACGACTGTCTCAACGGGTGTGAAAAGTCACAAACATGGCGTTATGTGCCACACATTGAGGCTGAGAGTACTTAAAAAAAAAACTATGCTAATTTTCAAGATTTATGTTAGAGTTCAGTTAAAGTATTGCCACACTCTGCACTAGTTTCCTGCATGTTTCAACAGCTGAAACAAATAATTCATGAAGTTGAAATGTAATTGCCTATTTAATTACCTTTACCTATTCAAACCATTTAAAATAAATATCATCATCTTTTCTCTTATTTTGGTGAAGGCGGCTCATCTTCTTCCATAATGCCTGCTGTTCGTGGTTCTGGTGATCTGCCACCTGTAAATGTCATTCATACAGCAGTGCTGCCGGAAAACAGTTTGCATGCGTCTGAGGTCATTGAAAATAAATAGTTCGAAGGAAAGGCAGAAAAAACAGAACCAGGGGGCCACAAACCCCTGTTCCCTGTTCCTGCAGGACCCCTGCTGGGCACCATAAGGCCTCTGTTTTGCTTGCTGCCATTTCATTCTCCGAGATGAGGCCATTAAAAGCTGAGCAAACAGAGAGCAGCTCCCATGTACTAACAACTCACTCGCCCAATACACAGATCATCAAATGGGCAGAATTACAAGCAGGGCACCAGCTCAATGCTTCAGTGCAGAGCTGGAGTGCTAAATAATGGTAATTATGGTAAGTGCTGCATTAGTGCTCAATGTCAGTGTTATGACAGAGTGTGGTGGGTCTGGGTTACTGTGAGGACAGCAGAAAGCTTTCTGAAGGAAAGAGCTCAGTCCTAATGACCCCAATGCAGTCTAATCTAGGCCTGTCAGGGCAGACCGGAGGGCAGGTGACATGCCTCTTGTTGATGAGCCGTTCAGTTCAGGACTCTCGTACTGTTTTACCTTTTGGGAACTGACACAAACGTTTTTCTTCCTATCGTACAAAAGGCATTTGCAAACATTCCCATGCAGCACTATCAGAGAGTGTCCCAGTTTTTAATCTTTTCCCAATTCTTGCCTCATCATCTCATCTTTTTTCTCTTCTCTACTTTTCTTGCCTCGTCTGTTCTAATCAGTTCTCATTTCTTCTGTTTTATTTTTGCTTCTTGTTATCTGTTTTCATGTCTCATCACTTCTTTTATTACTTTGATTAGTTTAGTTTTGTCTTGTCTCTTGTTTCATAATTGTTTCAAAATTTCATCCCATCTTTTCTCTATATGTTCTCTTCTTTTATCAGCCTTGTTGTCTCATCTCCTCTCTTCTTTTGTCTCGTTTCGTCATGACTCAAAATCTTGTTTCGTTTTATCTACAGTAGTCAACATTTGAAGAGGGTCAAAAAAGTTCATCAAAGTTTGGTTTTAGGTTTTAGGACAACTTTGATGAAAGGTTTTGATCCACTTCAAATGTTGACTAGTATATTTTCTCTACTGTTGTCTTGTTTCTCTTCTTTTATTTTCATGTTTCATCTCTTTTTTGTCTCTATTTCATCTTTTATCAATGCATCGTTTCATCTCATCTTGTCTCTAATTTTCCATCTCATCTCTTCTCTTCATTTTTTCTCATCTCTAGCCTTGTCTCATTCTTCTTCTCTTGTCTCATCTCATTTCTTCTTCTGTTCTGTTCTCTTCTTTCCATGTTTTGTAT
>SCHK01026338.1:0-16901 GCA_004124795.1 Poropuntius huangchuchieni
CTGATAAGAAAACCTACAAAAAAGAGTTCAAAGATAGAAGTGTGTGTGTGTGTGTATATAACAGTCTTAATTTTATGAAAAAAAATGTACATACCTGCTAAGAAAACCTAAGAAAGTTTTACTTCAATGATAAACCATCAAATTTGCGCGTAACACAGGAAATTCTTGGAATGCCAATTTATTGTCCCAAGAGATTTATAATTTATTATCGTGTACATAGTAAGGGAACTTACTGTAACCAATAAGCAGGTTTTTACCATAGCATTTTTACTATTTTTATCATTAAATTTATGATAATTATTTACAGTGTAGATCTCTATCTATCCCCACCTACAGTGAAAGTGCAGTAAAAAGAGGCGAGATGAAAATTGAAAAGATATCTGGGTCATTTGAATGAGGTGAATCATGTTCACGCTGACAGGCAGCACTCTTGTACGCTCTTGTACTGCTTGAAAAGACACAGCTCTCTGAGGCTTGTAAACACACTGCCAATACCACATGTAAGCACACACAGATCCTCGGTAATAAACACACCGTTGAGTATGTGTAACTCGTACAGATGCTTTCATGCTACGTTCTTGTCGTTCAAGTCTAGTTTTTAACACATTGACACTAGGTTGTATAGATTCAGATGTACTTTTGCACTCAGTCTTTTGGTTTCTCTCTATAGTTTTTCTGTTCTGTGATTGGCTGTTGTTTGAAATGGGAAATCATTAGAGTCTTTGATCCCTCCTAAACATCCTGCATCAAATAACACAACTCTCTCACACACACAAAACTGCACGGCACATAGCGAAGTCTGTCGAACAGCCGTGGATTTCTCGTTCTGTTTCGCCCATGTACTTTCGAGGGTGTAGTTGGATTCATCTCGCACTTGTGTCTCTCACATCCGCGTGCATTTAAAGTGTCAGACACTTAGAGTCTGTGTCTCTTTGCTGGAGAGGGTTTACATGATTTTATAAATATTTATTAAACACTTGAAACAAGAATCTGAGATAGAGACATTCTCGTCTGTGTTGATTCAGATTTTTTGGCATTGTACTCCGTCTCTTTTACACATGAAAAAGATAAAATGAATTTTTTGTTCTGTTATCTATGCATTTATAATTCAGATATGTTGGCGTCAGTAAAAATGTTTTCATAAAGACGTCTCTTAGGCTCACCGAAGCTACATTTATTTGACTAAGTATACAGTACAGTATAGTTAAAACAGTAATATTGTGAAAATATCGTTTTTCTTTTTGAATATATTTTATTTTATGATGGCAAAGCTGAATTTTCAGCATCATTACTCCAGTCTTCAGTGTCACATGATTCTTTAGAAATCATTTTAATATGATCATTTGCTACTTAAGAAACGTTGCTTATTATCATAGTTGGAAATTAAATGTTTTACTGCCAAATATAAATATACAGACATTTCGGGATTCAATTTTTTTTTTAAACTGCATTTATTTGAAATAGAAAAGTCTTTATCACTTTTAATCTATGGAATGCATCCTTACTAAATAAAATTGTTTTTTTTTTTTTTTTAATCTTACAGATTTCCTACTTTTTTACTGTGCATACATGTATATGTGTCTGTGTGTGTATAAAAGTAGAATTTATTATTCAATTCTATAAAAAACACAAAACTGGAAAATACTGTAGAATGCCGTCTAATGTTTTTATTTATATGTAGGTATGTTGATAAATTGGAATCTAGATTTAAGTAAAACAATACGTTGTGGAAGAAGCAGTAAAGACTTTTTGTTTACGAACAATACAGACACAAATTTCCAGGTATTTGTTCATCAATAGAAGTTTGACCTCCCCTTTTGTCGATCTAGTCATATTGCTTTTGTGGATTTGACCTCTGACTCCGCTGTCCTGCAACAGTGCACGTTGCTCTGTCTGTGTGTGCGCGTGTTTTTCCTGATGCATGTCTCAGAGATATTAAAACTCACCGAAACATGCATGCATATAGTAATTTTAGAGTCTCACATATCATGTGTAGCCATGCTGTAAGTTAACAAAAGTCACTTGATGTTTGTGAAGGTCTGTCTTTTCAATAGTCCTGAATTCCTTTACGTTAAGTGCTCGGTCACACACAATAAAAATGCACCCAGATGATGACTTTTACTTTGTTTATTTCCATTTTATTTACCATACATGCAGGTGCGGCTTCTGTTTTAAACCCTGACTCATATAGATATCTCCTTTAAACAAGCATAAACAGCCAGTGTTTGAAACTAAAATCTGCTTGTGAACTTCCACTGTGCCTTTGATTTGTCTTGACTTGCTGACTTTCTATTTAATAGCGAGAGCTATTGCACACAATGCCTGATTCACATGCACACGCAATACTTCGGTTTCATCCAATTAATACCGTTCTGTTTTTTTTTCTTCCTCGCAAATACTTTGTAAACTTACATTGTCCGGACACAGTACCGTAGTTGTTTGCATGTGAAGACTTGGATGGGTGACAAAAGCAGCTGACGCTAATTTAGCTTTCAGAAAAGTGAAGACTAATTATGATTAATATGCCGCATTAATACGTATCTTGATTATGATGGTTGCATGCTGTTTCGTATGTTGATGAATGAATGCTATTTCGCTAATTAGTCTTTAAAATATGGTTATGTCATGTAAATGATTTAATTGCAGCTAAAATGGAACCATGAGTTAGTGACTGTAACTTCTCAGGGTTCAACATAAAAATATGGAATTTTGGAACAAGAGCTCTCATTTGTCAAAGGCACAGAAGTGCTGTTGTGTGTGTGTGTGTGTGTGTGTGTGTACGTGTGTGTGTTCTGGCTCCTTGTGTAATCAGATCAGCAGCAAGGACACCCTCAAACTCTTTACTGCCACCCTGAGAAGCACCTTTAAATGTGTGGGTGTGGGTGTGAGTTTTGCCGTCCCAGCAGGAGAACAGAAGGGGTTAGGCCACGAGAGTCACATAATCCATCATGCTCTGGCACTGAGAGAGGGTTGGAAAAGAGGGGGTGCTGGATGGATGGCCTGCCTCGGCCCTCACCTTCCCCCCGAGACACGGAGCTTGACACCTGTGTGTGTGGTGCTGGCGAGTGTATGTGGGTGTGTGAGAGTGAAGAAGAGTGTGTGTGTGTGTGTGGGTACAGGTTGGGAGGTCCAGTTAATAAAGAAGGACTAAACCACCCCTTTGCATTTTTTTTCTACTTCTTCTTAGTCATTGTTTTTTCCCGTCTCACTTTCTCCCTGTCTTTTTCTAGGACTTCTTACAGGGAGACAGTTCCAAAGCCTTGAAGATCCTGGGCTGGAAACCACGTGTGACATTCGAGGTGAGCGTTCCTGTAAAAAATCAAAGCGGTTCACTTCCAGTGCACTGGAGATTGAGAAATAATCGGTTTGTGTGTGTCTTATGTGTGTATTCCAACAGGAGCTTGTTAAAGAAATGGTGGACGCGGACGTCGAGCTCATGCGGAACAACCCAAATGCCTGAGCCCACACGCCTTCATCTCCGTGCATGCCAAAGAGGCGGTTGTCGTGTTTGTGTGTGTGATCACTGGAAGAAGCATTCAGCTGCAGTTCTGTTCCTCCGTCTGTCGTTTTCTCTGCTGCTTCAGCTTTCTGATCTCAGTTTCACTGTGTCTTGTGGGTCCCCGCTGTTGCCTTTCTCTGTTCCTTAATACTTTCATATTTAAGATTATGTGTATGGATTTTTAGTTTGATTTTTATCCATTTTTATAAAGCCGTTTTTATTCATAATCATGAAAAAAATGTATAAATAAGGGATTAAAGGGTTTGTAAAGATTTGTAAAGCTCTTTGCAGTTTTATTCATGTGATTCCTTAAACTGAAGTGATGCCATTAATTGGTTGGAACATTAAAAATTGTTTCCTGCTTATTTAAAATGCAAATACAAACTGTGAAGTTTTAAAATTCAGTTGTCTTGTGTAAATTCTCCAAAGAGTCATTTGAGTGTGTTTGTTTGTGGTTCTCAACCTTTTTGTCCAAGACAATATAGCTTATGGAACTGTTTGTTTTTAAACTTTTATTATATTATGAAAAATATATTATGAATAAATAGATTAATATGATCAATTTAATTAATTAATTAATTTCGATAAAAAATGTTATGTTTGTTGGGCGGTGGGAAGTTTACATAAATATGTAGGTTTATTATGGTTTTAGTATTTTATTATATTCACGTAGGCTATTTTAAGTCACTCCTTTTGTGATAACAGTGTTGTTGTTGTTGTTGTTGACTTTGTTTTCCTATAATTTAGCCTACTATATTAAACAACAACATTAGAGATAGCATTAACGTTAGCTAATATTGCTGACTCAGTTAGCAAAAGCTTGAGCTTACATGGTTACAGTCAGTAAACATCATTTTGAAAAGAACTGTCAACTGTTCAGTTTCATTCTCTCTCGCCTCAGAAGTTAAATATACAGTGAAATGCGTCAGAAAGCGGCTCGTGCCAGCTCTCGCGGGTTGCCCGGCGGTCACCGAGCCCCTCGCGCCGAGCACAAGCGCTCTCTTGTATTCGGCGGGAAACGGGCGTCCTCGAGGCCTTTATTCCAGATGCTCGAGCGCGGCCCACCGCGCGCAGCTGAGGGAGCAGTAACTCGGCCTTGTAAAGCAGCTCATGTTTAATCACCTCTGACGTCGGGCGCAGCTGGGCCACTGAACCCTGACAGTGAAGACATTTCGCTGTGTGCGAAAATCCTCCGCCGTGTTTATTTGTAATGGCGACACGGTTGTCCTCATCAAAGTAACAACAGATTGAAGAGACCTCTGTCAGCGTAAGTATCCTCAAGCGAGGAGAGAGAGACCCGGTAAAATCAGGGTTTTTTTAAACGACTCAATAGGCCACGGATATTCTAGTCTATTCGAAGTGCCAAATGAAGGTCATTTGACACCGACGTCCAAGAAAGTGGGGTCTTTGAGACCCTCGTAAGACAGGCGATAGTGGGGGCGGCTGATGTATGTGTATTTGTGTTTTTGAGACGGCATCTCGAGCCAGTGGAGTGCCATTTAAGCGCCCCAAACAGCGCAGCAGTGTGAGCGCGCGGGCCTGATTGGATCCAGACGGTGCCTCGCCGGTCCGCGAGCGTAAAAAGCACTTTTCCACTGGCCTGGGTCGCGAGATCTACCGCATACAGGTGCACAGGCCGCGAGCAGCCACTAACTACCTTATATATCCCGGCGAATTTATTTTTTACGCTTGAGCGGGGAAATTTCTGGTATTTTGTTTGACTACCCTGCTGATGTTCCCGTAAAAGCAGTAGGAAACGTGAAATTCAATTGGACCCACAAATTAAAGTATAATAAAAATTTAAGGGACGTGAAAACCTCCAAGAATTTAATTTAATGTTTTATTTATATTCTCTGTTGGGAACTGTCAGTTATCTAAAAAGATTTATAATTAAAAATGCACGGAAATCAAATTATTGTCTCTGTGACAACTGGTTTGCTCACTGCTTCCAAAAGTCCTGAAATGAAGTGTATTGACGGGTTTTAATAATTAATTTATATATATATATATATATAGCTACATAATTTTTAAATGTTTAATAATTAAATATTTTAAAAATGAATAGCAATGTGGATAATTTTATGCGGTATTCTGTCGTTAATTTATCTTCTCATAATTTCTATAGAAAGATAGCATCAATCATGTATAACTGTTATATTTTATACTGTTATATATCATATATTACATTTCTGTTGCTATTATATTTAACTGAATTTGCTTAGTATAATAATTAATCTAACCGTTTGTTCGGCGTTGTTTATTTGTCTCTGTATTAGCTATCTTGGAACAGCAGGAAATATTTGCTTTGTCAGTGTAGCATTTGGATTTCATTGATAAGGAACTTTCACTCACATCCGTCTCTCAATTTTACTCTGACATTTTTGCAACACAGAAGAAAATCATTTTGTTTAAATCCAATCTGTCAAGGTAAACTCGTGTCTATTTTTCTTGCGTTCATTTTTCATCGTCAAGCAGATTATCTGTGATAAACCTCTCGACCTTTCTTCACAGTCCACTGCATTGTGTTTACTTAAGTTTTATTTGCAATTCCGTTTTTGTCCGTGAGAAAAATAATTTTATGTAATTATCATTAATGTCTAAGATTTAAACGTTTAACGTATAAAAACAATCGCCTTCATCATGTGCACTGCAACAAATTAGGAGTATACTTTATTATTATATGTTAACAAGGTTTTGAATTATTGTTAAATATTTAACTTTTATATAAATATGTAGGAAATATTAAGAAAAATTTTAATGTGGGATTTAAAGTAGCTAACATGTTGTAGCCTATCATAAAACTAAAGATTTTTTTTTTAAATGGGAGCACGGCGTTTCTTCGCATGGTTGATGGACGTGTTTATTGCTTCTTTTATTTAGTGCAGATTGTGAAAAAAAAAAAATACATAAGAGGTTAATTTATATACTGTAACTTAATTGCTAACATTTAGGAAATATGTTTACTACCAGCAAAATTGTTCACGTTATGATTTAGGCCGAGGTAAATCAGGCCTAAGAAAGTTCTACTCATTTTGTTGTTTGCCCGATCAAACTATTTTTTTTTACTTTTACAGTGTGGAATATAAATAGATTGTGTAGATTATATTTCATTGCTTTTTAATTTATATGTATTGTTTCATTTTATTGTTCTTATAATACATCAGTATTTCTACTTAGCCTATATCATTATAATAAACAACGAACCGTTTATTAGGCCTATAATACAAACTCTTGAATTAGTCTAATAAATTAGCAGCACCTTGCAAAACGCACTTTAACGCTATTAAAAAATAATTGGACAGATTGTCCTATATTTATCTAATTTAAAGAGACCGCAAAATGTATCAGGAAATGGTAAAATATACCTATCACACAGGATATCACGCATGATACACATCGATTTAAAATAAACAAACAAACACACTTCTCAGACATGTTATGAGATCTGCATCTGGTTAAAACGTGCCACGTTAATACCAGAAGGCTCTCTCTGCTGTATCATATTCCCCTCGCGCGCAACTCAACCCTGAAACACGCAGTTGATCACAACAAAGACACCTTTTCACTGGCACGAGCCCCTAACACTGCCCGCGCGCACCTGTAATGCATTTGCCACTTAAGCCCTTCATACAAAGTTAAATCGCCTCGAGCTGACCTTGCAACGATACTTACAGACTTAACGCTGTAAAGCTTATTCACAGTTTTTGTTCTTTTTCTTTCTTTCTTTCTTTCTTTCTTTCTTACTGTCTTTTTTCATCTTTCTTCCTGTTTCTCCTCATTTGTTTCTCTTGATTTACATTTGAGGCCTATTCAAAACCGTATCTGTGAATCATGCAGAACCCTTTTTAATCACAGCGTTTATATAATGTAGTCACAAAACACTAGATCAGTTACGGGGCCAATTATACATCAAATAAAAACAAGCGCTGCACTGCAAGGCCCAGTTTCTGCTGTCGATGACTGTGCGCAGCTGCATATTTAAATACTGCTAAATATGTATCAGGACAACAAATCAAAATTATTGTCAATCTTATTTCAACTACACTGAAATATTAAACAGGGTAATTCGTTATTTGGTTTGTGTCCGTAGGCCTTGAGTTAAAACATATCGATGTATAGGTATAGGCCTATTTGTTTCACATTTACTGTATGTTAAAAAAGCAACGCAGAAATCAACAAAGCACTGAGTCACATATCGAGTAGAATGCTTTTGTTTGGAGGTTCTGGCTGAATTAATCATTTGATTTATCAAGCCCATATTTTACATGGCTGGCTCAACATGTCTGGCCTACAGCAATTCTTTCATCTGCTGTTTATCTGCTTTTTAATCTATTATGTGTTTACAAATGAAAACTTCTATCAAAGAATGGTTGTCTACATTCCGCAAGATTGCAAAAGTGCAGTTCACTCCAGTGTGCCAACATTATAAAAAGAGAACACAGCAAAAACGCTCAACTAAATAGACTGGCATAAATAAAGCAAGACTGCAAGATATATCTCAGTAAAATATTTTTATCATTTTAAAACTGGAAACATATTTATTCCTTGTAAATATATATTTATCTAAAGTATTAGTTGAGAAACAAATTATATAGGAACATATAGGACGTTTATCATGTTACAGAAATTACGAACATTACTCGTTTAGGAGATTTATATGTAAACGGGGACAAAGTTCTGTCAAATAAAGTGCTCGATTATTTTTTAAATTACCTTAAATAATTGTAGCCTATAACGCTGAATTGAGCATTGAAATTTTGTTAAGTGTTCATAATAGTTATTATTAAACATTGTTTTTTGTTGTTAGTAAATGCATTTTTAGGTTACGAACAATTTAAGGACTCCTTGCACGCGTAAGTGAAAAAATAATAATTTCCAGATGTTTTTAAACCTTTGACCCCCACCCCCACCGCCTGTCCAAGGAATGCCTTATTAAGAGCCAAATATTTTGCGGAGGAAAATAAGAAAATTTGCAAATATTTGCTAGCCTGCTAAGTTTGAACAACGTTTTAAAAATTATTTCTTGCTTTTTGTGGTCGCTAATCAATAACAAGCTCTGACAGTCATTTAAGTAAATAATGGATTCAACAGGCATTACAAATCGATAAATCACTCGAGAGTTTAACTCCAACAAGACGACAATTTATTAAACAAATAGTAACTTAAGATATTTTCAAAAGGTATAAGAAAAAACTAACTCAGTTGTACACTCGTTACCTTTCTATACTGAATTGATTATAAATACTTAAGACATTTCCTTGCAAAGTTGGTCCACCTGCTCCTGCATGAAATAAATTAACACATTTTCTTTTAATCTATCTTGATGGACGAGCAGGGAGAGAATGTTTCTGTGCAGCGGAATTATCCTACTTACCAACACAAACTCGCATATCAGCCCGAGTTCACTGACCTAAAAGCTTCCTTAAATTACAAACACATGGCAAATAATACAAATATATATTAAACAATTTTGAAATTCATGAAACGTTTGGTCAGAACTTGCTGCAGTCGTATACAAAGGCTCCGGAAGCCCGGTAGAGTGGCTGACTGGACGGGAAAGCCATTTGACAGCTATTGCTTCCGGTCACCGGAGAGCTGTTCAGAGCTATCCGCTGCGTCTCGAACATCTCGCGCACCGCGTGAAAGTTCTGCTGCTGGCTGGGATAGCTCGCGCTCAGGTGCCCCAGCTCTCCGGACTGACTGAGGTACCAGGGCGCGAGTCGGTTCTGCTGCAAGTGCTGGCTCTCCTGGCTCGAGCTCTGGTGGGGGTGTGAGATAGAGGAGGCGCTTGTCGTGTTTGTGTATTCCGGTAAAGTGTCATCCCCGTGGCCGCGCTCCCCTGTGTACAGGCTCGTCGCTTGCATGTTGCAGTGGTAAGTGGCGGGCTGGCCGCAGGGTGGACTGTAATGGGCAGGCTGCGGGGACGGCGAGTAGGTCAGAGACACCGAGCCTGGCAGCGCGGCGCGAGAGGCCGGCAGCTCCGCCGCGTGCTGCGGGGAGCCGCGTAGTCCGGTCATGATTGTATCCATACTGAAGGCCTGTTGTGGCGTTTGCGACTGGGGACTCCCGCTACACGCACTCCCACCGCTCCTGTCTGGACTCTCCGTTTTAGGCACGGTGCTGAGGGGTGGAGTGCTGTCGTGCGGGGGCGTGCAGGCCCCGTTCTCGGTCTTTATATCCCGGAGCTTCACTGGCTGTTGCGCGTCTTGCTCGCACGCTTGTCCCTGGCTGTCTTTGCCCTGCCGGTCCCGCTCATCTCGGTCCCTCTGCACGTCCTTCTTCTTGAAGCGGCGCCTCCGTCGCAAGAAGCTGCCGTTTTCAAACATGTTATATGAGTCCGGGTCTAGAGTCCAGTAGCTGCCCTTACCTGGCTTCTTATCATCTCTTGGCACCTTGACAAAGCACTCGTTGAGCGACAAATTATGCCGTATGCTGTTCTGCCAGCCTTGCTTATTGTCCCGGTAAAATGGAAAGCGCTCCATGATAAACTGGTAGATCCCATTCAGCGTGATCTTTTTGTCGGCTGAGTTCTGGATGGCCATGGTGATGAGCGCGATGTAGCTATACGGAGGTTTGACCATGTCCTTGGGCTGCTGCGCAGGGGCGTACGGCCCATATGCGCGGGCCATGCCGCCTGGATACTGCTCGTGCGCTGCGTGAGAGTACATGCTCATAGGCGCAGGCATACCGGTATATCCACCTCCGGCAGCGGCTCGATAAAAGCCTTGATCCCCTGTGATATAAGGCACTACGCCTAGAGGGCTTTGGCTAGACACGGGGTAGCGCGCCTGCATCGTACCCCTCTCTCCAACGCTCTCCTGCTGCGGACGAACAGAGATAAAGAAGGTTAAAATCTAGGCAGACGTCTTAATTCACTTCGAGAAGAAAATTCATTCCAAAGTTCGTCACTTCCACCTTTTCCTTCAGTGTCTTGTCTCAAAACTTTCATCCAAAGTTTCTTCCCAAGCGTCTTTTCAGGTCTTCGCTGTGCAGGCGAACGAGAAGCAAATGTCTTACGTGGAGAAGGCAGTGAATAGGGAAAACCTGTGAACTTCCCGCATCCGTCACTTCACAGGGACTTTTTCACCGAATTACCAATTCTGCCTTTTGGCTGAGCTCAGCGCTCCTCCCTAAACTCATCTCACGACCAATAAGCGCTCGAGAGCTGTTTGTGGAAAGACTGTACCCGAAGACCTTTTCCCTCTGGGTATAGGCATAGTCTACCCTTGAGTTAAGGATAGGGAAGACGCAAACACACTGAAAGAGTAGAAATGTTGACAGAAAACGAGAAAACTCTCACATCCTCGGGCTGCTTAAGACGTGAAATAAATAGAATCGCTGGCATCTGCTGCAGGGTGTAAAATGGCATGTTTTGTATAAAAGCACATGTCCAATATTAAAAACAGGAGGTAAAACGGATTTATAATATTTGTAAAGATGTTGCAGCCGGTCCGTCGAGCAAGAATGGCTCCCTGTTTTCGTTCACGTGTCAGGATTCATTTCAATCATTTGGCACTAATAGATGCGCTGGAGGGGTGAAGTAAAGCGGTGTTTGTTTTTCAGAAACAAATGTACTGCTTGGGAGCAAAGCAAAATCTGTGCTGACCAAAAGGTGTCAATGAAGCAACGTGTCCTTTTTAGTGCTAGATGGACGAAAAGCCACCCAAATTGTGCTTTGGACCATTCTTTGTTGGTGCGTGTCAGTGCGTTTACACTTCAGAGCTGCTTTAATTTTCTTCAAGTGTTAAGACATGTCGTCCCAGTTAATAATAGCTTTAGGTTTCCGTTGAGAGCTCGCACCGCTTGTGACATTTTTCGTCATCGTAACAATGAAAATGAAGGAAAGCTACTATTTATAGAAAATTGGCATTTTGTTAGATAACTGTATGACAACGGACAGTATTTGCTGACAAACTGTTTAACATGCTTTTGGGTTGTAATGTAGGCTATTTAATATAAAATTTGTTTGTCATTTGCACATAAATATAAAATGGAGGAGAAAAGAAGTAAGTAAAAGTTACTTACTTACTTAAGAAGTAAAATAGTTAAGTATTATAAGTAAAATTGTTATTGTCTTTGGCAAAAAAGAGAAGGTAAATCAAATAAATTATAAAAAATAAATCAATCATTACATGAAAAACTAAAACATCATTATCAATTCATTATTACCAATGCAACAATAACATCAGTATATAGAAATGAAACACCATGATAAATAATTAATATGACATGTTTCATCAACAACAATTATAATTTACAAAGAAGAAGCGGTTTTTCTTCCTTTACATTTTATTTATTTATTTTTTCTGTTGGGTGTTTGTTTGAATTTTTATGATAGACTGCGTTCATTGTAGTACAAATATATCAACATCATATATCGCGATATTATTTCAGCAAATTAGAAGATATGTCACAAATCATCATTCACTTAGCTTAGGCTATATCTTTAAAAAATGACTAATCAAATAACTGCATCGACCAAGTGCTTTACTTACTACTAAAGGAATAAACGTAAAGGTAGGCAAATTCACTTTGGAAAACTGTTATTTGCCCAAATTACTGTTATTTTTTTATTATTAAAATCCTTGTTCTTAGTGCTATTAGGCTATGGTTAAAAGTAAAAATTGGTTTCAATGCCCTGGCTCATATTTTCACTTGGACGTATTCTTCTTTTTCTTGCTTTATTCGTGACAATTTAAACCCCAAGGAATTAGGCAGATTCAGCGCGGTGCAGTGAGGAGCACAAAGCGAGAAGCGCGGCTGTTGTAGGTTGGCCAAATTCACCTGCTAAATCTGTGTTTCTGTGTTTGATCGCCCCCTTGTGGCCATTTTATTAAAGCACCCATTTTGGGTAATTCTCCCAGTTACCATCTCCTAGTAACAGCCATTTAGTAGCCTATAGACTATAAATACTATATGGCTTGACTTTTTTTTTTTTTTTTAACCAAAGTCAAGTTTTTAGGTTACAATGAATAGCCTATTAACAATGTAAAAAGATATAGCCCTATCTTAGAATCTGAAACTGTTTTTTAACTTTTAATTTTTTTTTTAACTTTACACCTGGTTCATATAATCTTTTTTTATACCAATATNCAAAAAGATATAGGCCTATCTTAGAATCTGAAACTGTTTTTTAACTTTTTAATTTTTTTTTTTACTTTACACCTGGTTCATATAATCTTTTTTTATACCAATATTTAATGTTGTTGTTTTTTATATCAACTACCCATATGTAGCCTACATAACTTGCAAGTAAACGTGTAAATTACACTGTAATTAAAAATATTGAAAAATGATATATGCCAGCGGCTATTATTTAACTTAAATATATACACGTCATGTGTAGTCTATAGCCTATATTGTGAATAATAATTTCATGATCCATTAATAAGGCCAGCAGTTTGCATAATGATGCCAAATGAAGCTCTCAATAAGAAATGAATCTCTGGTGTTCATTTTGCGTTTGAAGAATAGTAGCATGGGACGCTGCACTGGTGCACAGATGTCAGACTGCACGCGAACAGGCAAGACCACACACTAACTTCTTCAAACAATGCGGTTCACTACAGCGAATGGGTTAGGGATGCAATCAGCTAATGCACTAAAAGGAATGTTCCATCGCCAGCTGCATAGAAGTAGCATTATTCATGAGTATGAGGTGCGTGAAGCCCCTTATGAGCTGATGTCACAGCTGTCGTCCGCATTTTTTTGTGAAGTCTGCTCATAACTTTGCCCAAAGTTTAAACTAGAGATTGAAGTCAGAGAGAACTTCTATGAAAGGTGCTGTAAAAGAAAGGAAATTATTCCTGAATATCATTAAAATATAACTGCCCTGAAATTATGACAGTCGAATTATGTGTTCAGCCAATCAGAAAGCCTCTGATGCGTTTGCTGTCTGTCAATCATTTTGCGCGTTCACTGTCACAGTGGGCAGTCCATATATGGGAAGCCGGAAGCTGCGACAGGACTATAAAATCTTTTCATCGCTGCAAGGAGCTGCTGAGAAAGTGCTTAAAGAGATTGCTTTGCTTTTGCTTGACAGGTATCATGGTTTGAAAAAAGGGGTGTGTTTCATTTGTTGGCAAAGTTTGGCGGAAGTTTTGGAACGGCGAGCATCCCACCTTTAATAGTTTGTAGCACTGTAATACTGTGTGAGGTAAATACTGTATTGTTTATTTTTGTTTCTTCATTTGCTTGGGAATGTGAGGCACACTAGAGTTCATTGCTGAGCCATGACAACTTTGTTTGCCAGAGTTTTGAGATTGTAATCAGCAGAGTCAGAGATTAAGCTACATATCAGTAATAACAAAATCATGTAGTATTTTGTTTCATTCACACTATCCCAAAACTATTAAAGATAGCCTTTAAAGATAGTAATCATATATGAAATATCAGTATAAATAATTGATTTGGTTTTATTTACAAGTAAAAAAATAAAAAATAAAAACCTCCCCGCGATTTCAGCTTTGACCGCTAGGGGGAAACCGTGCACCACTTTTATCACTTTTATAAAAATGCACACACTGAATAAAGGAGAAGGGCTTTTCCTTGCTCTCACTATTACCTTAGCACTATTATGACATTTTAAAACTGCAAATGTATAGATAACATTACTATAACGCCGATTTCTTAGTCGAAGCTCATAACATATTTGTCTTGTGATAACTGTTTTAATAACAGGTTATGGTAATAAATACATTTCTGTTTTGGTAACTGGTTATAGTAGTAAATACATTGCTGGTTTGCCATCACTTTAGCTTTTTTTTTCCCTCACTACCACAATACAAGATTACGTCTTGTATGAGGTCAATGAACAAAATATGCAATCCTAGAGTTAAAACACATGCCCTGACTCACAATGCTGCTAGTCATCTCTTTAATGAAAGTCATTCTGCTCTTGAATCAACTTTTTTAGTTGCTCCAATGAGAGGTATCCCAGGTTATGGTTTCTTTTCATCAACATTTTATCTTGTGCATTAGATCAAATGTTCTACATGCGTCTCAGAATGTATAATAAAATATTTACTTTATTTAATTGTTTATAATTTTGGAAATGCAAATCTGCCGTTTGAAATGCACTGATACGGCAAGAAAAAAAACACTGAAATTGATTCCTTAGATTTAAGTTTTGCTTTACTGTAACACTGCAAGACTTCAAGGCATCATTTACAAGAAGATACTTTAAATGTGTCTTTGTTTAACAGTAGATCAGCAGTGAACTATACAGAAACACATCTGGTGCGCAGTTTTCATGACATGTAGGAAAAAGAGCATGAAACTCTGCAAGACAAAATGAATCATTTGGTTCTTTTTTTCTTCTTCTTTTCCATTATGGTTGTTCAAAGTGCCACCTGAATGTGCTGTCAGTATCCTTTAGCCATTTTTCAGTTCAGATAAGGTCAAAAAGTTGCATCAGTGCATTTCTTTTTCAGTGAGTGACCACTGATGTTTGACACCTGGAGTCTAGATCCCATCACATTTTTTGTTAAATATACTAATTGTTAATATAAAATAATGATTTTATTTTGTAAAGTCAACGTATTGTTTGCTGAAATAAGATCTGCATATTATTATTTTTCTGCATTGTGCACCATGCAGTGGTCGTCCCCAGATAATACTTATTCCAAGATTTAATATTGTGATTGGCAACTTTGTCATATGACATTGACATTCTTTTATTGCCCTATAGTTTACGAACTGTATTTATATGGTCGTTTTCAGGTAATTTTACTGGTCTATATAAATTCCTCCAATATGCTTTAATAATAAGGCTTTGTGTTTTTTGGAAGATAACTGTGTTTTGAAGACGGGTGCGATTGATGTAGTTGAATGTAGCTGTGAGTATAATCCGTGTTTATTAGTAGCTATAAATGTCTCATTGTAATCCTTTCCAAATATTCCCCCAGGTATGCCGCTTTGTTTATAAAATCAGGAGGAAAACTGGCAATCATCGAGTCTATTTCACAGGCGTCGCGTGAAGGTACATTAAGTCACCAATAGATGGCGGTAGATGACTGTCTAAAAGCTGCACTGTCTGCGCCACCAACAATCACAGGAATAATTTTGTGAAATGAGCTAAACTTTTTTTTTCTTACCGTGACACATGTGCCCATTTACTTTTCAAGATCAAGAAAATTTCGGTTTTATCTTTCGTTACCCATTCGTACCGCTCAAATTCCCAAGGCCACTGCTGGACATAGCTTAGAAATATAAAATAGCCGATGTTCGATGCGTTGCGATTGGACGAAATGATAAAGTTATTTAAGAGTTATTACAATATTACCAAAACATCCTAAATTATTCAAATAATATAAACCCTGTAACTGATCATGTTGGCCAAACTGTTGCGCTTAATTTAAAAAATGTTGGGTTGATTAGGCTAAATGTAAATTATGGTTAATGATAATTTGCCTAATTTCAAACGAATTTCAATTTTCAAATGTTTACTTCCTCATTATTCACAACGTTGCTGTAGGCCTAGCCTATTTCATTTAATCTTTTTCCTGACGCATTTATCATTTCTTTTTGTTTCTCTAAGAATTAAACAAGCTTTAGTCTGGATCCAACCCTTAAATTATCTGAGACGACCAAACACCTGAGAAGAGATGATGCCAACCCCTCAGAGGACCTCAGATGAGGCCAATCCTCAGACAACATACAGAATTACCAATTTTTGCCATATGTTAAATATATTAAGTTATTTAATACGTCTTTTAACGTAATTTCCTGCTGCTTTGCAACGTTTGCAACTTTTTTGTATCGTGGAAAGCGCGATACAAAAAAACTTGAATTGAATTGAATCTGGGCTAACCTAATGTTAATAATGTTAGGCTAAACAAGGAAGACCGGGGCTATTGTAACACCATTTTACTCCAGTAAATAGGGCAATGTATTTATTATAATTATTTTAAATGTCAGATTTCTGTAAAGGCATAACGTTACGGCAAAAAAAATTGCTATTGAACATTTCTAAAAGTTTTAACTGTGAAACCTGCCATTAAAAGGACTGTTATGGTTTTTATGAAATTGTGAAACACGAAACAATTAATGAAACTGCAAAATTGTAGGCCTGAAATTAAAATAATAATAATAATAATAATAATAATAATGTGATTACAAATTAAAAACAACATGCCGCAACCTGAATGTGTGAGAAATATCTTTAAACCTTAAAATAGGCTACCTTCATAAAACTGACTTGCTGCATATTGTTCGCTTGTTTGCACAACCGCTATTACAAAATATGATGCATGAATTTAAGTTGGGACGGCAGAATTTACAACAATTATTCTGATGTTGGAGGGTTTTAAACAATAGGTGTTTGTAATCAACATAAAAAACACTGATGGGGAAAAACACATTTGGACATTTGACTCAAAAGATAGATAGATAGATAGATAGA
>SCHK01026936.1:0-15465 GCA_004124795.1 Poropuntius huangchuchieni
CCTATTTCCAAAAAAAGTGGAGTGTTCCTTTAATGGTAATGATGAATACGTCCACTAGAGGGTGATATATATATATATATATATATGTATATGTATGTATGTATATATAAATTTTTTCTTCTTATTCATGTATTTGTGTGTGTGTGTGTGTGTGTGTGTGTGTGTGTTTGTTGCAGATTCTGACATCAAGTGGTGATGGGACATGTGCATTATGGGATGTTGAGAGTGGGCAGCTGCTGCAGAGTTTCCATGGTCACTCAGCTGATGTTCTTTCGTTGAACCTCGCGCCCTCTGAAACAGGAAACACCTTTGTATCAGGGGTCAGATCCTCAAAACACCGTCTATACATATACTGTTTTACACACACATCCCAACACCCACTCACATAACACATGTGAGATTACTATCATTACAGCAGAATCACTGAAATACTCATTGAAAGCATTGAATATAAATGATCATTTCTAACTGGCCATCGTTAACATTATAAGTCACGTGGATTGATTTTAAATGTTAGGATGTTGTTCAGTCACAATGTCAGTTTGGGTAATGTGCAGCTATTTTTAGGACATCATTCTCCTGAGATTCACCCTGTTGTTCTGCCGGTCTCTAAAGTGCTGTGTGTGTGTTTCAGGGCTGTGATAAGAAGGCTAATGTGTGGGACATGCGCTCGGGACAGAACGTTCAGTCCTTTGAAACGCATGAGTCTGACATCAACAGTGTGAAGTGAGTGACCCACCGCCTGGCACTTTCTGATAATGCTCTTAAGCTATGTTCACATCACAGTTCTTTTCCCTCACTGCATAACATTGTGAACAGCAAAAATCGTATTGAATCTGATATTTTCAAATCTGATCTTGGCCACTTTATTATGTGGAAATAAATCAGAATATCAGACTTTGTTCACAATCTGACTTCAATGTAAACTGTCGGGTTGGACATGTTTTTAATCCAGTCTATCAACATTTATCATAATTGTTTATTTGCCACGAAAAAGCTAAAGGACAACACAAGCAGCCATTGGTGTGATGTTGAGTTATTGTATTATAGTATTTAAAGCACTTATATACATATTAATTTATAGATTATATAATAGAATTATATAAAATATATCTATAATATATATTAGGGGTGTAACGGTACACAAACATGATGGTTCAGTACGTACCTCGGTTTTGACGTCACGGTTCGGTATTGTTTTGGTACAGCAGGAAGAAAAAACAAATTATAAATTGCTTTTTTTTTTTTAATTAAACATTTGTTTACTGAAGCATTTGCTCTCTTTTTAAACAAATTAAATTCTAATAAAAATGTTCTTAGGGATTTTCTTTTCTTAGTCTTCAGTGCCACATGACCCTTCAGAAATCATTCTAAAATGCTGATTTAGTGTTAAAGAATTTCTGATTATTATCATTGGTGAAAACTATTGTGCTGCCTAATATTTTTGTAGAAAACATTATATCATTCAAATATTTGGGGTAAGTGAAACTTTAAAAAAAAGGATGTAGTTAATACTTCTATTCAGAAGTGAAATTGATCAAATTCATGAAATTGACCAAAAGTGACAGTAAAGAAAATGTTACAAAAGATTTATTTTTCAAATAAATGCTGTTCATTGAACAAAAAACAACAGCAAACCTTTTTTAATAACAATATAATAATTAATAATAACTGAGTACTGCATGACAAATAAGTGACAAACACACATGTATTATCTTAAGTGTAAGACTGTGAGGGAAGTTATTATTTAACTATTCAGACAGTATGTGGTCTTCCAAGAAATGCACTCATATATGTATTAAATGTTTACATTTAAAATCATAGGCACTAGTTGGCCTCTGCTGCTATAACAGCTTCCACTCATCTGTGAATAATTTCCACTAGATGTTGCATCATGCCTGTGGGGATTCACTTCTACACAGAGCATTAGCAAGGTCAGGCACTGATGTTGGAAGATGAGTTTTGACTTGCAGTTGCCATTTCAATTCACACCAAAGGTGTTCATTTGGGTTCATGTCTGGGTTTTATGCAAACGTGTTTTTCCACATCAGATTCAGTGAAGCACTAAATGGGCCCATCTTTGTACATAGGGGTGCAGTCTGTCATGCTAAAACAAAAACTGTCAATTATACCTAAATTGCTTATATTGGGAAATTGTATGCCTGTATGCTTGATTTAATGTACTTTTTTACCGATGTTAGTATCCAAACCTGTTGAGCATGTACTTCAATGATAAAATGATAAGAACTCATGTGACCAACCTTACAAAACAAAAACTTAAAGAAACTTTTAGAGTTAGAATTGAGAGTCTGTAGTGTGAACATAGCAATAGTGTTGTCTATGTGTTTTAAAGGGATAGATCACCCCAAAACAATTTCCAAACCCGTTAGACCTTTGTTCTTCTTCGGAACACACCGAGAACTTTCTGAACCTGCATAGACAGCACACAGCTGAAAAAGCCCAAAGAGGTAAGAAGGACATTGTCAAAAAAGTCCTTATGACATCAGTGGTTCAGGATCAGAAAGCTCTCGGATTTCAACAAAAATATCTTAATTTGTATTCCGAAGATGAACAAAGGTCTAACGGGTTTGGAACGACATGAGGGTGAGTAATTAATGAAAGAATTTTCATTTTTAGTTGAACTATCCCTTTAATTGTCTATGGAAATGTTAACCTTTTATCTGAATGCAGGTATTACCCTAGCGGAGATGCTTTTGCAACTGGATCTGATGATGCTACGGTAAGTTTTTCTTCATTACAACACACCAGTTACCCCATATCACTTCAAAACAATCAATTGGCTTCTCAAAGGATTGACAGAAAAATTCACAATCAATAGTGTAAAACCTGTTACCCTGTGTCAGCTGATTAATACTCCTCCTCCTAACACACTCACACACACACCCTCTTGATAATTGGCTTAGTTAATTATACACAATGATCTTTTCATGACTTGATGATGTTTTAATAATGTTGATCAAATTATGTTTAGAGATACTCAGTTGACTGATTATGTGTGAGAGTGTTTTAGAATAGTTGTTTGTGTATTTAGGATTTAGTAAGTCTGCTGTTGTTATATTCCAGGTCAAGGTCCATGTGATGTGTCCTTGTTTTCAAATCAGATCATGTCATCTGTTAGTCAGCCAATGATCGCTGAGACTCAATGAACGAGACTCTGTAAGCTCATACTGATCTCACTGTGAACTTTTGTGTTGTTTCAGTGTCGTCTGTATGACCTGCGAGCTGACCGTGAGGTTGCCATCTACTCCAAAGAGAGTATCATATTTGGAGCCTCTAGTGTGGACTTTTCCCTCAGTGGTAAGAAGGCGGACACAGGCCCTTAAAGCAGAGTGTTCACCTAATAATAAAAATAAAAATGAACGTGCACATGAATAAATGTAATAATTGATCAAAAATCATTCATTCACCTTGATGCCATTCCAGTTTTCTTTGTTTTTTCACTGAACACAAAAGATGAATGTCCCAGGTGTTCTTTTCCATACTTTGTAACTGAAAGCACCAGCCACAAAAGTATCATAAATCCACTCCATAATTTAAGCTTACACTTTATTTTGATGGTCCCCTTTAGACATTCTGTTGACTGTAACTACCTTTGAATCTACAAGTCAACTAACTTGCGTTATAGTATTAGTAGGGTATTAGACTCTTAGTGTTACTAGATTAAGCTGACGTGTACTTGCAAAGTTATTTATGGTCAATAGAGTTTATAAAGAGACCATCAAAATAAAGTGTTACCAAATGTACTCATTATTCACTGAAAATCTTTACATCAGCTGCTTAACATCAAATATGAAGCGTTATAAGGATAGTTGATCCAAAAATATAAATGTTTTCATAATTTACTCAACTCCATGTTGTTTCAAGCCTGTATTACTTTCTGTGGAACACAAAGAATATGAAAATTCAAAGAAGGTTAATGGTCTCTTGTTGTTTTGGACCCCACTGGCAAAACCAGGTGAAACATTCTTCAAAATATCTGTGTTCTACAGAAAAAAGAAAGCCATACAGGAAGTTATACATGACAAACCATCCCTTCAAAAACCTGTCATGCCAGATTTGATGTGAAACATCCATCTTTTTTGACTGTATCTTCATTAATGTCAAACATGAGGTGACATGTTTTGTGCATCATATCTGAATGACATTTGAGAACTGTGATTTTTTTTTTTTAAACAAATTTAATTTTGATCTAATTCTCACACAAAACCAATAATATTGTTCTAGAAGACTTATACAGTACAATGTATATGTCATGAAGTGTAACTGATTTGTTTATGTGCTTTTTGAAGCTTGAAATCCAGTTTATTGTTATTGCATTCCAATTACAAGAGCTAAATTTCTCTTTGTTGAATAAAGTCACATTGGTTTAAAACGGCATAAGGGTGAGCAAATGATGACAACGTTTTAATTGTTTGGTAAATTGTTTCACTTACATGTGATACAATGACTCTCATATACTGCTCTAGGTTTTTACTAGGGCTTTTTATAAGTGCAATGACTATACAGTGTGCTTAAGTCCTTATTTTAGTACACAGGACACATGGTTAACACTGATGGATATCTGCTCTAATGAAACCCAAATGAGAGAACAGGCAATTACCTCAGCTGTGACGCCCACACTTGCTAGGATAGCATGTGTCTAACATGTGTCTCATTAGGGAATGTAGACTTATGTCACTTATATTGCTCAAGAAGAGTACTTTTAACATGAAGAAGTTATAATAGAAGACTTCCTCACCCTCATGTTGTTCCAAACCTGTATGACTTTCTTGGAACCCAAAAAGAGAAGTTTAGCAGAATCTTTTTTCCATGCAATAAAAGGGGATTGACAGTGGCAAGATAAAAAAAATATTAAACAAAGTCCATAAAAGTACCACAAAAAACCCCAAGCCTTAAGAACCTAAATCTTCAATCTAGCTATCAAATAACAAAAAGGAGTGATTAAAAGAAAATGTAAAAATGTCTGTGGATTTATACTGAATAATATTTCACTATATGTGAAATTAAGTACACACAAGACAATTAAAAGACAAAGAAGACAGTTCACATTCTGTAATATTTCCACTGCACTGACACTGTAGAATGAGAGCAAAAATTGAACTGATTTGATCTGGATAATGACACTATTTTTGCCTAAACTGCTGCTTTATACAGTAGCTAAATCAAATTTGTTTAGGAATTGATGAACTGTTATTGAACAGAACTTTGAGACATTGACAGTTATTGAACTGAACTAAATCAACATCGAACTGTCTTGAACTGTCTGTCTTCTGTAGAGCTGACTTGAACTCTTTCCATAACTGATGCACTTTGCACTGTTATTGAACTGAACTAAATGATAATTGATCTGACTTGATCAGCTCTGCTGACTACAGAGCTGCTTTATAATCGAATCGAGATTGCTTTACAACTGATGAATTTTGCAACATTGTTATTGAGCTAAATTGAATCTACACTAAACTAATTGAGACAGTGTTATCTTCTGTAGGGCTGAATTTTCTGTTATATTCCTGTTTATTCATATGAAGCTGCTTTGACAGTCTGTATTGTATAAAGTAAATGTGACTTGACTCAATATTATACTAAACAACAAAATAAATGTAGCATAAATTTCCTATACTGTTTTTTTCCACAGGCCGACTGCTGTTTGCAGGATATAATGACTACACCATTAACGTTTGGGATGTCCTGAAAGGTACCAGAGTGGCAATTCTCTTTGGCCATGAAAATCGGGTCAGCACTGTCAGAGTGTCCCCTGATGGCACTGCGTTCTGCTCAGGATCATGGGACAACACTTTGCGGGTGAGTGTCCGCTTCACGTCCTCTGGGGAAAGTGACTTACGTAATATACTGTATAGCATGGTTTTGCTCTTTACTGGCATCAGGGACTATAGATGGTAGGGACTGGCAGCAGTTATAGGTGTTTTACACCATCCTGTGATGTCTGTCCCTTGAGAGCAGCAGGGGAATTACGCAACATAGGTTATAGTTTCCCCGTGGTCTTTTGTCTAACCTTCAAGGTGTAAAGAATAGAAACTTCTTTGTTCCTCTTTTGTGAATTAGCATACGCTGTGCTGATCATCTTGGTTTGTATTAAAGAACTATTTTATCTCCTAATTTTATCTCATTTCTTTGTTGCAGATCTGGGCTTGAAGAGTTCTTCTGCACCAGTCTGAGAAGATATTTGTACTTTGGCTTCTCAATATCACAGCACACAGTGGGACTTATCTAGAGATCCTGACTTTTTTATTATTTTAGCACAATTAGATGTCTCTTTTCCTTGGCTTCTCACCAAAATCTATATAACAATAAAAATAATATATGAAGTACACTATTTGAAAAGGATTGCCGTTCAAGAATTAGTTTGTAAAATATTTTTTAAAATTAACAACTTAAGCTTTAATATAATTATCTATACTTTTGTAGGTATATTTTATGGTAATGATTTAAAAATAATTGATTTCAGTACTTGTGTCTAGATCAAATACATTATATATATAGAGAGAGAGTTTTGCTTGCACTAGAATTTCATAAATATATATATAGATAAGTGTTTAAAGTATGCGGGGGGGGGGGGGGGGGTCATGTCAAATGTAATACAATCAACATTTAATAATCACAATTAGCTGATTGATTTATTGTTCCACATCAGTATTGTTATCAGTTTCCTGAAAATATACACTATATGTTTACTATTGTTTGTTATTCATAAAATATTGCCACTGTATTCGGGAGAATTAAAAGTATTTTCCTGTTTCTGTGTTTGTTTGTGTGTGTATGTGTGTGTGTGGGTGTGGGTGTGTTTGAGTGTTTATACCATGTGATGAACGAGTTAAAAACTGAAATGTAAACACACACTTAAAAATTAAAATAAATAAATAAATATTCGTCAAAACATACCTGGAAAATCTTTAAGTGAGTTTTCCTTTTTTTTTTAAACATATGTTAAATTTCTTTATTATAATTACATTTTATAGTGTCGTAATACTGAAAACAGAAAATCATCGTGGATCAGAAATATTGAATGGAAAGTACAATGCGAAAGGAAAGCGTGACGACAGGCGCCACGAAAGAAAGGGGCGTGCTCTACGTTGATAAAGCGTGTGGGGTGGAGTGACGAAGCGTCTCCTATGAGGGCTGACTGCTGTTTGCGCAACTGTCGGTGGAGAGCGCAGTCTGACATCGCTGGGAGGGTGAGCTGCTTTATTATTTTCACTTTTATAGAGAGAAATGCTACATTACATCATCAAACGCCTTTCGGAATCAGACTTCATTTAAATGTATTGAGAAAACGTATATTTAAAACCTGTTTTGTTGGCTCGCTTCTTTGTGTTCTCGTGCGCAATGGCGCAGCCGGCTTTGTGTTTCACAGTGTTGCGTGCGCTGCCTTTCATTTCTCAATGCTGTGTTTTTTTTAAATATCAAATTCAGCTCATTCATATGGATTCTGTGTTAATACTAGCGGCAAAAGTGACGTAAGCAAGTTTAGAGTGGACATTGTTGAATCGGAATGTATATATATATATATATAAGGCCTGAACCCAGACAAACTGCCGCTTACTATAACAGCCGTTATTATGAATCATTTACCCATTTATGAACTAATCTGCGTTCTGTTAATGCTGCATAGCCGCATGAACGCAATCGCTTGTTTGAATTAACTTGTAATGCCTATACAACTGAAGTGAAATGACAGTTAATAAAACTGTGGTAAATAGGTTTTAGCCATAACTAACATCACAACAAGAAATGGTACAAAATGAAAACATTCTGAAATCTTATTGCCTTGAATAATAAGTACAATATATATAGTATATAGTATTAACTATGATTTGACAGCAGTGACAATAGCTGCAGTAACTATAATATTTTGGTAGAAATTGTGTTTACCATGGTAATTTCTTTTCAAGGGATATTTACATCAAACCATTAAAGGGTGGTTGACAAATAACATGGCAAAACTAAAAATATTAATTAATTTAAAAATTAGGCTATAGGTTGAAAACTTTTTTTTATGTTATTTCATGTAATAAGTAACTTATTTAAATACTGTATTAATGTTAAACATTCACATATTCCCTAGTCTCTTAACTAAGATGGACAGCATTAATGAGACTTAAACAAGAATTAGATGATTGTTGATTGTAGGTGAATTATAGGCCACACTGCAGGACATTGCCATTCATAAATGACATGTTTGATGGTCATGTCCAAGTGGTGGACATGTCATAAACAAAATTTCTAATATTAAAAATGAAACTGTCTAATGTATTATGACCCTGACCTTTTCTTTTCATTTTAGAAAATGTCCTGTTGGTTGAGGGAACAGACTTTGTTGCTGGCAGAAGATTACATCAGCTTCTGCAGCGGGATCCAACAGACGCCTCCCAGCGAGTCAGCAGAGGCCATGAGATACCTGGCCAAAGAGATGGAGCAGCAGCACAGAACCAAATTCCGATCCCTCTCCCAGGAGTTCCTGGACACCTGTGGATCAGATCCCAGCAAGTGTCTGCAGAGGGTCATGAGGGAACTGGTGGGAGATGGGAAACTGAACTGGGGGAGGGTGGTCTCCATCTTTACTTTCACTGGAGTGCTGGCCAGTGAGCTCCTGTCCAGAGGAGAGAATTCTGAGTGCTCCCGGAGACTGGCCGAGACCATCGCTGACTACCTTGGAGGGGAAAAACAGGACTGGCTGGTGGAAAACGGAGGCTGGGTAAGCATTAGCTGTGTAGACTGAGTCAGAGGCTTTTATGCTGGTAAACGATGGTTTAAAGTCATAATATTTTTGTTTGTGCAGTAGAGCATTGATGTGTAGGTAGTAGGAAGACCCTGTGTAGTTGTCATGTTTCAACTTTTAGCGAGGCATGTAGCGAGGGGTTTTTTTTTTTCTAGTTTAATGTGAAACTGCGTGGGTGTTTAAAGTGCATCGTTTTATCTTTCATTTGCGCTCTCAGAAACCTAGCCTATTTTGTACAGTGTTTGATACCACAATCTCTTTAAGCTTTTCCTACCTGCATACTTCAATATGCACATTGTAAACTGTAATTGGAAGGTAGTGCAGTGATATGCTGGTCTGGTTTTTGGAGTAGTGCAGTGTATACCTTTTTGTGGCCGCCCTGTTTTTGTCAATTAAAGAGTGATACAAGCCAAAGAATCCTGGGAATGCTTGTGGGGAAGCAGAACTGCTCTTTAAAACACTTTTAAACAGGCTCTCAAATGTCTCACCAAGGACTTTTTTCTGTGTGGGCGTCCAGTTCTTCAGACTCCCAGGCACTGACCTATGAAAGCAATACTTGTTCCAACTTTAAATACCCCCAATAACCCCAGGAGATTATGTTTATTTACGCAGACTGATATCTGCTGTAATTACACACATGACTCTGAGGAACATGTTAGTCAACACAGTCAAATGCAAATGGTTTAGCCGTAGGGTGTTTTAACTCAGAAATATTTCTGTTTAAAAGATCATGTCATGTCAAATCAAGCAAATTTCTGTTGGTTAACATGGCAAATTTGCCTGACCAGCTTGAACTTGTTGTGAAGTCTTTTTCCTCCTCACACAAAATTCCTGATTGTGTGGATTCCTATTAAAATGACTGGACTTTGCCTGTGAAAATTCAACAAACAATAGTAAATGTGACCACAGCTTAAATGGTTACAGAAATTCACTATGCATCACCAGAAGATCAAGAATTTTCATTTCATGCCAACTGTATAAGAGTTTTCACAACTCTTCTGCTCTTTTCCATAGAATTATATAGGAACCAATCTGTCAAGCTTTACAAAGGTGCCATAGAAGTATTCTATACAACTTTTGGTCATCGTATTTTAGGTCTGAAGCCATATAAAATCATTAATATACAAGAACTATTAGTGTTTGCCATTTAGACATGCCATATTTGAATGCAGAGGAATAAGCTGTGGCAGAGAGGAAGATTTTAAGCAAGTAACGACTTAAATGTCAGTCTGTTCCTCACGGAAAGCTTTTGTATGACTTCAGAAGACTTGGCGTATCATGCACAAGTCATGCGGAGTACATTGTCCGCTCTCTTCCACTTTTTGTTCTATGGAAAAGACTACCTGCTGCACTTCTTCTTTTGTCTTCTGCAATGAAAAGTCACACAGATTTGGAATGTCATGAGGGCCAGTAAATAATGACGTAAAGGATGAGCCAGCCTTGAAACCATTTTCATGTTGGTCTAATCTACTCTTTTTAAACGTCACTTGTGGTGTCAAAGTGAAGTCTTAAAATCATAAATCTGCTGGCTTAAGGAAAACGGCAGCTTGTATTTGCATGAATGAAGAATTTGAGAGGCCTGGTGTGGCCCTTTCTGTCTCTCTTCCCTATTTTCTCTTTCTCTTTTATTTGGCAGCTGTTGAAAGCAGAGCCGAAGGCAACTCAGCCATTTAGTCTATTGTGTTTACCATACGGTTGATCTCCATGCTTCACTCAGAGTTTGTGCAGCATATGAATGTGAGCTAGTGCACCTGGACTCGCTCTGACCAGTACAGCAGGTGTCTGTCTAAAGACAGCTGCTCAGGCAGACTCTTCAAGCCTTCTGCTGTTTGTTCGGGTCCTTAGGCAGTTACAAACAGCAGTGACGCGCTCTTGTGCTCTTGCCTTCTGCTTCTGAAACTGTCATATCTACATTTAACCCTTGAAATATCAGTTTGCTTCTGAAACTGGCACACTACGTCACAGAAAGACCAGAGTAGAGCCCAGAGTAATGTCAGAGTAGAGGGGTGAACACTGAGGAGGAAACCGTCTAAATGGTGTTGCAGGCTTAAAACAATCTGCAGTCAAATGCTCTGAACAAAACTAAAATCTTTTGACATGATCCAAGATGCCGTGTATTCATTTAATATGTATGCCGTGTATTAAAAAAATACACTATCCACTTGTTCCTGACACTGAGATCCTTCTGAAGGCTGTACAGAGAAAAAAAACGAGCAGTTTTAATAGGACGTGTCAAAGTAAGAGTTCCTAATACTCTTCCATTTGTCCTGTTGTCAGGAGTAGCTAAAGTGCATGGATTATGTCAGAAACATTTGGCCAAACAGTATATGCTGTTTTGTTAGGCAGCTCACTGAGAAAATGTGAGGATCAAACATGTGCATTATCCACCGCTCAACAGCTCTGAGGAATATTTAATTTGAAATATTGTTAAAAATGTATGTGCCACTCCTGAGAGCAGGGTTATGTAATACTCTCATATGTTCCGAGTGAGTAAGTAAGCTGTGCTATTATGTAATATCTCTGCATATTGTTGACATTTCTGCTACTTCGCCTAATGAGGTCCAACTTACTAATCTAACTGTATCATATGGGTGTGGGAAGCAAAATATTAATCTCATCCTGATCTGTCTTGTCTTTTGTAGGAGGGTTTCTGCAGGTTTTTCCATAACGCAAGACAGCTGAACCAAGAGTCCTCGATGAAGACAGCACTGTTTGCAGCAGCAGGAGTGGGTTTAGCTGGTCTAACCTTTCTCTTAGTACGCTAATGATTTTAGGTTTTCTCGCTCTCTCTCTCTCTTTCACACACAACACAACTGCTTTCTGTTTTCTGTCATATGGCTATAGGTCAAACAGTTCTGGTCTTCAGGTTTTTTGCACATTTTTTTTCCATGTTCACGCCTGTAATTACAGCAAACAGTCATTCATGTTGATTGTACACTCTTCACATGGCCTTCAGGAGAAAAGGATGGAAGTTCTAAATCTTTGCATATCTAACATGGTGCTTTTTATTTTATAGTTGCTTTTGTCACTTGTTCCTGTGTAAATCATGTTAGTTTAGATAGTATTTACAGTTTGTGACTATTACACAACAGTTTATTGTTTGTAAAGTTTCTTTCAGTCTGAAAACAATACGCCCACCGATCGCAGTTGAATCAGAAACCACTGTAACGCAGTAGAGACAAAATGCATATATTTTGTAATGACAGAGCAATTCTCTTTGTTAAAACCACTTTTTGCCTTGACTAGTGGTTTACATATGATCATTTACACCTTTGGGATGTCTCTCAGTTTCATCCTGGAAGTCATTTGTTTTGAAGGTGCTAGCTTGTTTGGTTCCAAACATCTCTGTGATATTTTGCCCATTGTAAGTTTACGTTGTAAATGTATTTATTTACCTCTTAAGAACAAATTATTACTATTTAGGCAATTCCCAACAATTGACAAAACATTATATTTTTGCATTTTTATTTATTAACTTCTTAATAAAATAATTTTACTGTGAAACAATTTTGTTTTGTATGTAAATGATATAAATAAGAACTTGTTTGTTTCAGATTGCTTCTCTAATATGTAAGTGCCCACATGTTTTGTTGTCCTGAAATTTCAGAGCACAATTCATTTTGCAATGCAAGTATTTGTTGCATAATTGCCACAAGATGCCTTATTACAAAGCCCCTGATATTGTCAGTGTTTCTACTTAGGTGCATAGACTAGTAGTCCAAGTAAAGCATACAGGAATGGTGCATTGTAGATCTACAAACGGGCCTTCGGAAACCTAAAATGCTAAATGCAGTTATACTTTACAAACATGCATGATGATGTTCGAATTTTCTCTTTCTGTGAGGTACTCTAGGTACTCAGGGTTAACTTAGTGTCATATAAACCCTGAATTGTAGGTTGATTTAACCAAAATCTTTATTACTTGCTGTTACCAGTTCCAAAAACACATCTGTATGTTCAGTTATCTCAGAGCACCCTGTTCCACTTTTGCGGCGTTAACCCCACCTTGAGGTTCCAAACTTGTACGATATGAAACAATGCATTTGTTACAATGTTACGACTAGATGCTTAGCAACAGACAACCACTTGCGTACCTCATATTCGCATGCTTTCGACAATCACAAAAACACTGTGTTGTACTGTATGAATATTTTAGCATTTGAGGGGAAAATGTCAACTGGAGTTAAGAAGAGACTGTTTTATTCTTATCTATAGTCCAAAATCAGCCTGACCACGTCAGACTTCGTACTTCCGCTCAATTTCAGTTCGCTTCTGTACTCCGTCTGATATAACAAACCAGCTCTCAGATCAGTATGACATACGTCATAACTAAACGTTATGTGATTGGCCAACCCCCACCCCCCACCCCCCCACGAATGCTAGAGCACATGCTGTGTTCTTTTAGTTAATAAGAGCGTTAACCGAGGGTCTTGGGAATGTAGAGTCTAAAACATCAAGGAGTAATTGTTACCACCAGGTAAAGTTTGAAGCAAGATAACCCTGGGATACCATTTACCTGGGGTTTAGAATTAGCGTTTGAAGGATGCAGCCCCTGGGAAACAACTATAGAGAGTGTGCGATTTCAGACACAGCCAAGTCACCAAAGAAATGGAAATTAAATACATCTGAAGCTATCCCGGAAAACTGTGGAGCAGGTTATGTTAAGAGCATGAGTTGCTATGGCTAACTGCATACCCTGAAACTTACCTCAGTTTTCGGAACCGAAAGATGAGGTTATCTCTTTACCTATCCGTAAACTTGCCCAGGTATGTGGCATAACCTACTTTCTGGAATTCCCCCAGGTCAGCAATTTGTTTACATTGTTTACAGCTTGCTACCAGAATCATGGTAACTGAATGGTTAATTTCTCTTTTTGAGTACTAAGGTAAAAAGCAAAAATGCATTGGTCAAGCGTTCGTGTCTGCCATTGCATACTTGAGTATGTTTTGTGCGTACTTTGGACTTTGAAGAAAAAAAAAAATCCCCTCTTAAACACAAACAAATCTCTTCCACTTAAGATAAACTGGATACCTTTCCGCTGACTATCAAATTTCCAAACATGTTGTGCACATAAGCACACATGCTGAGAGAGTCTAATTCTGATGAGACTTTAGCATACCAGCTGCAATCATACACAAAATGTTCTGGAAGAGAAGCCAGTGCTGGTGGCAGATGTGAGACAGTCTGGAAGAATGTAGCACTCCAGTGGAAAAAGTTATTGCTCAGCTTGCTTGGGAGTCTTAATAGAGTTCTCAGCTAAATTCAGATTAGCATAGTCTTAGATCTTTCTCCTAAGCTTCATTCACGTTAAAGAGCCATAAAACTAATGTGGATGTCAGATTATTTGGTTTTTGGAAGAACCAAAAATTTGAAAAGAAATGTTCGAGTTCATACTGAGATATTTTGAACTGTTGACTTTGATATCTTGGCAAACCTAAGGAGAGATGAGACCTATCTTAAATTTCTTCTGAAAGAGACTCATGTGAGATTACTTGAGTTCTTGTTCTTCAGAAGGAGCATCTGGGAAGCAGGAGACTCACACAAACATCTCCATTTGCTCTCCATATGATCTCCCTACTGTCTAGATCAGGGGAAACATTATTTCATACAAGGCTGTTCAGTGAATATCAGGAACATTAAGAACTCATGGTGTGCAAAAATGTATCTGCCAACAGAGCAACAAACTGACTATAATCATGCAGTGCCATTGTTACAGCCAAGATTACATGTTTTCCTTTTTCTTTCTGCTCTTTTAAACCCAACTGTGTTGGTTTCCAGTACAGCTGACTCAGCAGAGCATTCCAGCTGTTCCATTTACCAAATGCTGACAATGCTACAAAATAGAAATACAGAAACAAATGTTCTCTAACACTGTTTTACCTAAGACCAAGAGCCGCATTTATAAAGTGTAGCATAGAAACTGTCATGTGATCTAAGATAATTTCTGAAATGTGTGTATTTGCAAATATCTACAGTCCTCTGACTCTGCCACAAGGAAAACTACTTAGAGCTTGACGTAGCCCTAAGCACTCCACGTTAAAAAAGTTTTTATAAATCTGAATGTTGGCGTGGATTTCAGCATATACTCTAGGATCTTAGGACACTCTAAGATCAGATCTGTACATAGGTTGGCTTCCTTTCAGTTCATGAATGCGATTGATGTGGCCACGTTCCACAGAAATAGAATGGCAAGAAAAGGAATTGAGTGAACTGCAATACAAAGGATTTTTTGATCTTAGTCATTTTGCAACAAACATAAATGTTAATATTAGTGCTGTCAAACGATTAATCGCGATTAATCACATCCAAAATAGGCTAAATGTTTTTGTTTACATAATATATGTGTGTATACTGTGTATATTTATTATGTATATAAATACAAACACATGCATGTATAGGCATATATTTAAGAAAAATATGTATATTATATTTATATATAATAAAAAAAATATAAGAATATAGTGCTGTCAAGCGATTAATCGTGGTTAATCGCATCCAAAAAAATTTTGTTTACATAATATATCTATGTGTACTGTGTGTATATATATATTATGTGTATATAAATAGACAAATATGCATGTATATATTTTTTAAATATTTACATGTATATACATTTATATAATTATTATATTTTATATTATATATAAATATATTTAATATACATAATTTTCTTCTTAAATATATACATGCATGTGTTTGTATTTATA